>JAXIVD010011478.1:7500-10000 GCA_036785275.1 Cancer borealis
ACACCAAGAGAGACTAATACTACAGCTGTTCCGATCACACTCTCCGTGACCGTGTACATGGCCACCAGAGCAGACAACATTACTGCCCCGCACCCCAACCTGCGTAACACTCTGAATAACACATGTCTCGGCACACGATCATATGCTTGAGAAAAATCAATAAATGTTACAAAGAGTTTCAACTTCTTTCTCTTAGCAGTATCGCACAACAGTCGTAAAGATACAATATGCTCTAGGCATCCTCGTTTTTCTTGTGCCCCGGCTTGTTCTCTGTAAGGTTTGTACCATTGTTTTAGTCTCGAACACAGGATCATATCATATAATTTGGCAATACTATTTATCACATTGATACCACGATAATTTTCTACCTTTGCCTTATCCCCTTTTTTATAAATTGTCACAAGTTTAGCTTTTGACCACTCCAAAGGGTATGAGCAAGAATAGAAAATAACATTGAATAGACTCGCTAACAACAGCAACCATTGTTCCGGAAGACTTCTGAAGATCCCGGGAGATAAACCATCTGGTCTGGGAGCTTTGTTAGGTTTCAGCAGTTTAGCTTGTCTTGTAATTTCTAGTGGGGAAATTGGTTCATCCAATATAGGTATCGTAACATAGTAGTAAAATCACAATCGTTGAGTCTCATGATTTCTGGGGGGTTTAGGTTTTCTTCAAAATATTTCTTAAACTCAGTATCAGTAGGACACTCATCAGACCGACTTCCTTTTTATCAAACTCCCCCTTCCAATTGATAGCATTCCATAACTTCAAATCATCTTTACCTTGTACGAGCCTCTGCTATCTCTCTACTCCCGTCTCACCATACTGACTCTGACGCTGCTGATGTCTACTGGCTCTCGCACACTGATACAACAAGTCTGTCACATTATTAGCAGCATCGTTAATAGTGTCACATAGTAAGGGACATTCCACCTCATGAAGTAAGTTTGTTAACATATTTTCATCAATATCATTATAGTGCACAGGTTTCCTCACAGGTTTATCTCGGTTACACGAATCATACAACACTGCGTGATCCCCGAGGTGGTGAGCTCGAGCACTCAGGTTCTCTAAGTTACATGTTGGTAATGAGAGGGTGACAGCAATGGGTGCGTGATCCGAAGGATACGAATCACTCTGAAACACTTGAAAATCGCTCACTCGACTCACCACTCCGGAGCTCACAATACACACGTCTAACTCGGACACCCATTGTTCACCTTTCCTATAAGTTTTACTGCTCATGAAATGCTGATCAGGAGTCTTTAGATTGTTTATCAAAACTAGTTTCGAGGCTTGACAAACACCTGATAATATGAACGCATTGTCATTTGGAAGTCTTACATCATCAGGCACATCTGGGTACGTATAATTATCTCTGCTAGGTAACTCAACAAGGCTGGGTAACTCACGAGCAAAAATTCAAAATCTTGCGTTCAAGTCACCTAGAATTATACACTCTTCTTTCATTGAATCACTAAGTAGTTTCTCCTGAATTGCAGCGAATAAATCATGAGAGTAATACTGTGAGTCTGAGGATGGTATGTAACAAAAACCGAACAAAATATTCGGTGCAAATCTAAATCTTATCCACACCTGTTCTTGAATGCTATTATCAACATTTAGGATGAATTCTGAGAAACAATTTCTTATAAATACAACTGTACCACCACGTTCAGATGAGCCACATACTTCACTTTTGTATGATACATATCCAGGGAATGATACAAGTAGAGAAGTCTTTACCTCATTTAAACTAATAATGTCATAATTACGAAGAAAATCTTGAACAGGCTTCTTATCTAACTTTGTTCTCACCCCATTAATGTTCCATGACACCACTTTCATAGTACTCAGATGCTGTGGTCCACTTAAAAAGACAGTTGGCTCCATGAATCAATGACCACACCATCCTTAAACAGCTTTCGCTCCCGGGTGTCCAGGCGTATTACATATCCAACGTTTTCCGGCCGCTCTCTCTCGACTTTCTCAGCATCGCGAAGCCTCTTCCACTCGTTCCTAATACTGGGATGAACGTCCTTCTTGATGAAAAATTTCTCACACGTCTTATTCCCTTGCTTCAATTGTGGTGCCTTGGCCAAGACCCGGTCCCTGGCCTCCTTACTATTCACTGTCAATAGGATGGCCCGACACCTCCTTTCCTCCCCGATGGTGCCCAGCCTCCTGTATGCCTGGATCTCCTCAGATACTCCTGCTTCTGACCAAATCTTGCCCAATTTCTCTTCGTCGTTCGTAGCACCCATCAACGCTTCGTTTTCATCAGGAACTCCAGTGATGACTAAATTCTTCTCTCTCTCCTTTCTGTCCAAATATTCCAAATATCGGTGTTGCTTTGATATTATCTCATTCTGCTTATTTACTTGAACATGCAGATGGTCGATTTTGTTGTTAGCTTCTGTACTTGATGCAGTAACAGCTTTCTTTAAATCAACCACCTCGTTGACAAGGGTGTGGAGTTTGTTGGTCAGTTCTAGCAGCT
>JAXIVD010011479.1:10000-11278 GCA_036785275.1 Cancer borealis
CAAACACTAAACAAACACCAAACAAACACTAAACAAACACCAAACAAACACTAAACAAACACTAAACAAACACTAAACAAACACCAAACAAACACCAAACAAACACTAAACAAACACTAAACAAACACTAAACAAACACTAAACAAACACCAAACAAACACCAAACAAACACTTAACAAACACCAAACACTTAACAAATACCTAACAAACACTAAACAAACACCAAACAAACACTAAATAAACACTAAACAAACACCAAACAAACACTTAACAAACACCAAACAAACACTTAACAAACACTAAACAAACACCAAACAAACACTAAACAAACACCAAACAAACACTTAACAAACACTGAACAAATACTAAACAAACACTAAACAAACACCAAACAAACACCAAACAAACACTAAACAAACACTAAACAAACCCCAAACAAACACCAAACAAACACTAAATAAACACTAAACAAACACCAAACAAACACTAAACAAACACTAAACAAACCCCAAACAAACCCCAAACAAACCCCAAACAAACACTAAACAAACACCAAAGAAACACTAAACAAACACTAAACAAACACCAAACAAACACCAAACAAACACTAAACAAACACCAAACAAATACTAAACAAACACTAAACAAACACCAAACACACTAAACAAACACTAAACAAACATCAAACAAACACCAAACACACTAAACAAACACTAAACAAACACTAAACAAACACTAAACATCTATTTAATGTCCTTTAAAAAATCTTTGAAAATTATCTAAATCTCCGTCCATTTAAAAATACTTTCCTATTAAGACTAAATATGGCAGAATTCTTCTTAAAAATAGGCTGAAAATATCTAGTTTGTATTCAAGGCAAATGGTGTTTTGATAGAAGTAAATTACACTGATTAGCGACATTATGAGTACTGGAATGAAGAGGACATCCCTTGATCCTTTTAATGGGCCTTAAATATCCTGTTTGAAATGTCTTGAAGATATGACTAGAATGGATAGTGTCATTATCCCGCACCTGTAACCCACAATCAGGTACACAGTGAGCCTTAAACAAGTACAGCATCGTTACAGTTTGAACATCCTTGAATTTTCTATACACAGAATTTAACTTACTATGAAAAGTATTTAACCTAATTTCAACATCTTTTTATTTATCACCAAAATCATGGATCATCTAATATCCTAATTATATCCGGCAGTTCAATGTTTCAAATTGTCTTATAAAGCTGTCCTCACATTCTGCAGATTTAGTCTTTATGT
>JAXIVD010011480.1:0-10000 GCA_036785275.1 Cancer borealis
GAGGAGTTATGCTGGTCCGGGGAGGTGGTGGTGGTGGTGGTGGAGAGAGAGAGAGAGAGAGAGAGAGAGAGAGAGAGAGAGAGAGAGAGAGAGAGAGAGAGAGAGAGAGAGAGGAGAGAGTGGAGAGAGTGGAAGAAAACAAAAAAGAAAAGAAAGAAATAAAAGTGAACATTTCTAATACTTCCAACCCTACAACTACTACTACTACTACTACTACTACTACTACTACTACTACTACTACTACTACTATACTACTACTACTACTACTACTACTACTACTATTACTACTGCAGTACTACCACCAACACTATCACCATTACCATCATCATCTCATATTTTTCATGATTTTTTTTTGAGAATTACGAAATGTATATAACGAAATGGGTGTTGTATGCAGGTAGGGGGAGTGGTGTTATTAAAAGGTGATGAAGTGTGGGGTTGTAATGATGTGGTAGGAGGGGAGTGATGTGGTGAAAGCAATGTGATGGTAGAGGTGATGGTGGTGGTGGTGGTGGTGATGCAGGATGATGTGGTGGTGGTGAGGTCTAGCGAGAGAGGTGTCAAGTGAACCTGATGATGGTGATGATGATTGGTGTGGTGTCGGTGGTGATGGCTAAAGACATGTCCTGTGGGTGGGGTGTGGAGGGGTGGGGAGGGGTGGAGGTGGGTGTTGCGTGGAGCTCGGGTGGGTGGCGACACACACACACACACATACACACACACACACACACACACACACACACACACACACACACACACACACACACACACACACACACAGTCTTCCCGTTATACAATTTTCGAGTCCAAATTAAATTCCTCAACTAGCAAACATTACATTTTGCGTCCCACTAACACCAGCAAGTTAGAATATAAACGATAATAACGATAACGATACCCTTAATTGCTTTATTCAACTGACACCTCTACCACCACCACCACTACCACCACCACCACCATTAATCATCCTTCTCCCAGCAGTATTTCTTTATCAATCTCCTCTGCAGCACAACATCTGTTCTCTCCCTGATCCCTGTCTCTGTCTGTCTCTCTACCTCTTCTCAAGGCTCGTGAATATTCGAAGTGATTTAGAAGTATTCACCAACACTTACATAGATGGATGGTGTTGCAGTGGTCAGTGGCAGGGAGATGTTGCTGGTGGTGGTGGTGGTGGTGATGCTGGTGGTGGTGGTGGTGGTGGTAGGTTGCTGGTCGCTAAAGGTTACACTGTCACCAATGCCCTTATTTTGAGGCAGCATCGTTTACAGTATCAGGTTCCCTTATTGAAAATGTTTAGGAGTTACACTAGAGTGACTGAGAAGTGTGTACAACTTGAGTGAGGGTTGTTAGGAACGTATGTTATGGTGAGGTGGTTTGGTTGTTGTGTCATCCTTGTTTTTTAGTCAAAGGAGAAAGAAGAAGAAATAACCTTTGCCGAACGTAAGATGATGTGATTTCAAATATTTTTATAGTAAGAATAAAAGGAAATTGATGGTCCTCGCGCCGGTGGGGTGGGAAGAACTTACACACACACACACACACACACACACACACACACACACACACACACACACACACACACACACACACACACACACACACACACACACACACACACACACACACACACACACACACACACACACACACACACACACACACACACACACACACACACACACACACACACACACACACACACACACACAGGTGGGACGCCTCAGGCTGCTCCTGTCTCCAAAACTATAAGCTGGGATTTACCTTCTGTCCTTCCAACTTTTTTTTTTTTCTCTCTTTTTCTTTTTCTTCTTCCTGACAAAGAATTTCGAGACTTCTGGAGGGATGAAAAAAATTCCGCCCCAAAAGATGTCACCCTTGTCCACCAACACACACACACACACACACACACACACACACACACACACACACACACACACACACACACACACACACATCGGCAATTAGAGGGGAACACAGTGGCATTCCTGGTTAAGCAGAATGAGGGCTTCCCCGTTTATTCTCGGCGGGTGTAGAGGCAGATGTAGGCAGAGAGGCGCCTGTTTCACCCACTCACCCACTCACCCACTCACCCACCCACCCACCCACTCACCCACCCGCCCATGTACTGCAACAAGGCTTATCGTGTATGTGTTCCAGGGATCGGCAATAACGAACGCCCTCCATCAGTATTTATAATTTTACACTTTTGATATTGTTTGAGTAAGTATATATATATATATATATATATTTTTGTGTCATCTATGTGTGCGCGCTCTCTCTCTCTCTCTCTCTCTCTCTCTCTCTCTCTCTCTCTCTCTCTCTCTCTCTCTCTCTCTCTCTCTCTCTCTCTCTCTCTCTCTCTCTCTCTCTCTCTCTCTCTCTCTTCTTCTTCTTCTTCTTCTTCTTCTTCTTCTTCTTCTTCTTCTTCTTCTTCTTCTTCTTCTTCTTCTTCTTCTTCTTCTTCTTCTTCTTCCTCTTCTTCTTCTTCTTCTTCTTCTATAAATCAAAGTGTTACAGTAGCTTTTAAGGCTTTTTATCACTCGTGTTCCATCATCTTCCCTCTTTCTCATTTCCATCATCTTCATTTCACTGCTTCATCTTATTTATATTCTTTACCTGGTTCTCTTTCTTTCCTTTCATCTCCATCTCATCTGCTTCCCTTCATTCCATCTCATTAATTTCTCATTATATCATTTATATATATATATATATATATATATATATATATATATATATATATATATATATATATATTCCAATATTGACATCATGTTCTTTCTCTTCTCCTTTGTTGTAGCGGTGGTGGTGATGATGAAGTAGCAGTAGTATTTATAGAAAGTAGTTATAGTTAGTAGTTATAGTAGTAGTAGTAGTAGTAGTAGTAGTAGTAGTAGTAGTAGTAGTAGTAATTGTTGTTGATCATCTTTCCCTTTTTCATTTCCTCCTCTAATTCTTCTTCTTCTTCTTCTTCTTCTTCTTCTTCTTCTTCTTCTTCTTCTTCATAATAGTCTTCATCATCATCATCTTTTACTTCTTCCTCGAGTCTCACCTTTATTACCTATGTCTTATGGTGGTGGTGGAGTTGATTGTGGTGATGGTGTAGATGATGGTGGTGATGGTGATGGTGGTGGTGGTACAGAAAGGGGTCGAAGGGAAGGTGAAGTGTTACCCAGAATAGTCAGTAGAGCGTGTGTGGTCATAATGATCTCGTGACCCTTCTACCCCAGAGTCTTAACCCCCTACCCTCACCACCACCCACACCCTATTGACCTGTGCAATACACCTCCCTGCCTTCCCCTAAAAAGATACGTATTTCTCATGAGGGAAGGTGAAGGTCTAGAGGGGTGAGTGTCTGTTTGCCTGATGTGAGGTGAAGCCGTGTCTCTTTTTTTATCTACATATTGAACGTGGAAAAGTGCACCAAAATAGTCCTTGCATTAAGGGGTGGGAACACGTAAGAGTGCAAAATAATAGACAGCAACAGCCCTACTGGCCCTAACGAGGCTGTCCGTGCAAGGAGGAGTATGTCGGAATGTTAAAGTTTTAAACCAAATATTCGTTTTCCTGATGTCAAGAAAGGCCAGACTGCGAATTTTCAATATTTATTTAGTAAGTATTGTAAAAATGACATGTTTTATCTATTTCACATTCTATTTCACATTTGTACCTAAGCTTCTCTGACGCAGGAGTCACGTCACGTCTATACTCTTACCTACGTTCGTTCTAAGAGGTTGACAGTGGCAGGCAGGCGGGCAGGCGGGCGGGCGGGCGGCAAGATGCTCACTCACGAACACAACTCACCCGCTCACCCGTCTGTCTATCTGTCTGTCTGTCTCACTCCTCACCAAAGTAGGTCACCACTCACTCCACACCGAGCCTTCACTGATCTTTCCTTGCACGGTGCTTCTGTGGGACCTCAAGTCGGCTTTAGTGGGTTGGAAGGCCGCGGTGGGAGTCGTCTCGGTGGTGTCGTGGGCGGGATACTGGTGTCGCGGTAAACAGGTTGTATGCTCGAAGCGAGGACGCGATCGCTGATGGTGGTATAGGGTGCAGAGTAGGTGGGTATCGAGCAGCACGTGTCTGTCCCCCTCGAGGCCACGAAACAGAGTTGAGAGGCAGTAATGATTATATGCCGGCTCAGGTGTTATTGTAAATTTTACTCTAACCGTCACCTCTATATATAACTCCTCCTGTATTGTTACCTTTACCTCACCTTCCTCCATTAACCGAAAACCCGCCTACATACAGTGCACGCATCAAGGATTTCGGAAAGCAACACTAATTTCGTACAAACCTCTATGCTGTAACTCCTCTCGTGCTAGGAGGAAATTGACAAGCTGAACCGTATACAAAAGGTCTTGAAGAAATACCACATCAATCAAGATTTCTCGAGAACCGCGTACTTAACCCGCAATAAAACCACGAGTATCAGAATTGTGGAACGTGAGGAAGGAGAGAATGACATGAGACGAGGATATGAGGAGCGAGATATGAGCAAAATCGTACACCTAAAGTCAATCTCGATCACATCATTTTTTTTTCTTCCCCTTATACTGCAGCCCTCCCGTCCCCCTGCTCTGAATGCAATAAAAGGCCCTCAGAGCAAGGCTAGCCCCCAGGGTGTCGAGGGAGGATCCTTTTCAGCGCCTGACGTGACTGTGTGGCGAGCGCAAGGTTAAATAAAGTGAAGATTGCATGCACGCTATCTGTCAAATATGTATCAATGTAAAGATTTTGGGCATAACATTGAAGTGTGGAGGAAGGACAGCGGGAAATGTACTACTACTATTACTACTACTACTACTACTACTACTACTACTGCTACTGCTACTACTACTACTACTACTACTACTACTACTACTACTACTACTGCTGCTGCTGCTACTACTACTACTACTACTACTACTACTACTACTACTACTACTACTACTACTACTACTACTACTACTGCTACTTCTACTACTACTACTTCTGTTTCCATACTCTTTCTTCGTCACTTGGTGTTAAGACGCATCCGTCTTCCCCTTTCGCACCTATCTCTTTTGTGCGTGTGTAGAATGGTGAGGCTTCTATTGAAATGGGTAAAAGGCGGTTCTTGAGAACATTCAGACCAACACACACACACACACACACACACACACACACACACACACACACACACACACACACACACACACACACACACACACACACAATATTACAATCTCCAGGAACGACCCCTGCAGCCATAACAGTAAAGTAGAGGCAGCAGCAGCAGCAGCAGTAGTTTAAGGCAACGACTGTGTGTGGTGGATTCAGTAGTAGTCCAACTCTAGCGATGAGGAGGAGGAGGAGGAAGAGGAAGAGGAAGGGATAAGCGAGAAGATGAGCAGAAAGAGGAGGTAGGTGGTAGGAGGAGGAGGAGGAGGAGAAGGAGGAGGAGACAGAATGAAAGAAATTGAATGTAACAGTTAGAAGGAGTGCTGAGAAGTACCACCATCATGAGTCACATCAAAACACAGACCTTGAACCAGCTGTGACGGGAGGGAAGGCAAGGCAAGGCGTGGCTAGCAAAGGGCAGTGCGTGAGTTTCGGATACAAGGACTTATTCACAAGGTCCAACGTTATCAGTGGTCCCTCTCACGGCCGTCAGGAGTGTGTGTGTGTGTGTGTGTGTGTGTGTGTGTGTGTGTGTGTGTGTGTGTGTGTGTGTGTGTGTGTGTGTGTGGGTAGGTGGGTGTTTGGTGGGGGGAAGGGGGAGGGAAAGGAAAACAGACGGAAGTTTTCATCTCTCCGTTAGGTTTTATTATACACACCTAGTACAGTGGTGTCCTCTGTTGACTGTCTCCTGTCTAATCTTAGTTTACCTTAGACTCCATTAAGCAGCTTTTCAGACCCTATAACTTTCATTCCTGTCTAATCTTATATTCCTTAAATGTGTTTTACTTACTTCTCTCTCGCCTTTTTTCGGTCTTATTTCGCTTGACCTAAAAGAAAAAATAGATGAAAAGAAAAGAGAATTCCCGTCAAGGCTACTTAACCAAACGTTGTAAGCTGGATTCGATTCCCTTCAGGTCACGAAGAGATGGTAGGATCGATGAATTTTCTTGCGAGGGTCTTCTAGAGAATGTTTCGGGTGGCGGGGAAGTGTATGTTTTGTTGGGGGGAGGAGGTGGTATTGGTACGGGCATGGAGGAACACTGGGAGGGTTCGTGGACGGCGCAGATGGGTGAGTACATGTGGTAGGTAGGTGGTGGTGATGTGGACGGGTGCTATGTGAGTGTGTGGTGGTGGTAGTGGTGGGTGGAGGCAGATGGAGGAAGGCAGGTGGCGGCGGAAGTCAGTGACGTAATTTCATAACAGAACTGAAATAAAACTTACATCCACACCGTGTCTTGAGCCAAGGAATGCAGGAGGTAACGTGTTGGCAGCATCACAGCACAAACAGGGAAGGGAAAACACAATTATCAAGGCTCATCTCAAACGCAAACAGAGAAGGCAAGCAACTTTCCTCTTTCGTGCTTGTCATGTATAGCCCAGCATGGCGCGGACGACACTCGGTTGTCTCGGAACAATGCAATGCGAAATTTAGTCTTACTCTTGCATGCCGAGGGGTCTCACACCAGCCTGAATAAATTTAATCAGAGTGACATTTCCCTGACTTCTCTGTGTGCCTTTCCTCCCCTCACGTTGGAGAGGCTTCGGGTGATTGTGTATTCCGGTTTTAAACACCCACTGACTATTGCCTGACTATCTTACATGAACATTGCACATTTACTCTTGTTTTAGTAGTACTTGGGTTCTATTTCATGTCAACAATTTCCATGCTTACAGGATTCCAGCTGCCCGTCTGCATTCCGTAATTGTGTAATGCTACCACATTACACAATAACAGGAGTAATACGCATGGAGTAGACTTACTAGTGAACAAAACACTTGCAGGAAATATTGAACATTTCCGCAGTTATGATAGCACTAGGAATAATAGGGTAGAGGAAATATATGTAAAGGCACTAGAAGACAGGAATGAGGAAAGCACTGTCACTATAAAGCTACAAAAGGTCAGAAAGAAAATTACAGTAAAAAAAAGTGGTCAGACAAGACGACATCTTTTTCCCTAACTGTAGTATTAAAAGTTTTTGAAAATTTGGAGTGCGAAGAGACATACATTAAGATAAATGGAGAATATACAAATAATCTCAAGTTTGTAGATGATATTGTTCTAATGAGTGAATCCACGTATGAATTACAGTATATGATTTTGCATTACACAGATAAAGCCAGTAAGTGGGTCTATGAAGAAAACAAAGGTGATGAAGAATAATTACATACTAGACTATCAAGTTAAAGAAGAAGATGAAGTAATAGAATGTGTCCAGGAATGCATTTAATTAAAGCAGAAAATCAGTGCATGTCCAGATCATGAAAAATTAATCAAGGGAAGAATAAGAATGGGATAGAGTGCTTTTGGGGGACAAAGGTGTATATAAGAGAGGCCTTTGTTCTGCAGTGGATTCATAGAGGCTGATGATGATGATGATGATGATGATGATGATGATGATGATGATATTGAACTCTGGTTATTACAGGATATCCGTTATAATCTGTTCATTGGACTCATACGCACACACACACACACACACACACACACACACACACACACACACACACACACACACACACACACACACACACACACACACACACACACACAAACGCACATTCTGAGAGAGAGAGAGAAAGAGAGAGAAAAAAAAGAAGAGAGGGCGCAAACAGACAGCAGACAGACAGGCAGACAGAGGAGTTAACAGTGTTGCACCTGGCTTGTGACGTGGTTAATGTACATTCCCGTGCAGTGAGTTTATTTAATGTTCAATACTTTCACGCACTCATGCTATGTTCACTCACTCGCCTTGGCTGGTCCGCCGCTGCACTTCAGCACACCAGCCAATGAGCAATGTTGGCTGGAATCTGGTGACAGTAATCCAATAGAAACGCTGTAATGAGTAGTATTGTTCCACGTTCACGGTTATACACGCTGGTTGTGGCAATGATCTCCCCTCCTTGCCTTTAATCTAATCTAACCTAACCTAACCTTAATTAAAAGATTTTGGGTGATGCGTATGATGTTTGGTGACACATTATTAAGAATTTTCGTTCAATTCGGTGATATGTTTGTTTTCTGTTTTATTCTTTAGCCATTGGTTTATATAACTTCCAAAAACGTGTGTTTCTCTTTCTCTCTGATTTTTTTTATTTTTATTTCTCTCGTCTCTTTCAGTCAGAGTAATTTTTTCTAAATGACTTCCGAAAATTTTAATTGCACTTCTCATGTCCAGAAGATTTTCTCGTAAGCACCGAACTTCACTACAATGTTTTAACTTATTTTACACAATTTTTTTTTTTTTTTTTCTCTCTCTCTCTCTCTCTCTCTCTCTCTCTCTCTCTCTCTCTCTCTCTCTCTCTCTCTCTCTCTCTCTCTCTCTCTCTCTCTCTCTCTCTCTCTCTCTCTCTCTCTCTCTCTCTCTCTCTCTTTCTCTCTCTCTCAATTACTGCAGGAAAAATAGAGACGTTGAGTTAAAAAAAATAAGTGTTTTAAAAGTGCGCAACACGTACTAATACATGACTGGTGAGTGAAGTGGAAGGACGTGAAGAGAAAACAGATGACTGCGTAACAAAACAAAAACATAAAAGCAACGAAAAACAAACGACAAACGAAATAAAAACAGTGTCAGAAACAGTCATAATGTATAACCAGCTTCATAACAACATAACGTAAGGAGATAACAACTGTAGTGATGAAAGGAATGAGAAAGACAACTCGCCAAGCAAACAGTCGACAAGGCAGGATGGTGAACATTTTTTAATTAACGGTACAACAATGGCTGGAGTAATAATATAAGGAAACGGTAAAGGAAGATGGTGAAGAAAGAAGAAGTTAGGTGTTTGTTATGCGATATACAATTGGTAACATCACGTTATAACAAAATAATATATATAATCCAACACAACATTGTACTATAGTAATGTAACTATGATAATGTATAGAGATTAAATTAGTAAACAAATAACAGATTTCCTTAATGAGATAAATCAGATTACAAAGCGGACTAAAGGCACCAAATATTATTGTATAAAACATAAGAAGACATTTATTTGAAACGTTGGAGAAATCAAGTACTTCTCCTTCCTTCCTTCTTTCTTCACTAACAAAATCACAAATCGCAGCAAACATTATGGTTGTTACGAGGAAATATTCATGAACACCACCACATGCAAGCTTCCTTATGTCATTACTTATCCCTATTTTTTTTTTTTTTCTTTGAATAATGAATAACAAATTCTCCTGGACGACGGTAACGCAGTCTAAGAAAATTCTGTCCTTCCGTACAAACACTAACCTTCCATCATTGAAACGGAGGAACAAATTATAAAGCACGTACGTACAAGGAAACAGTTGGGACAGTCGAGTTTGGGAAAAGTAAAGCAAATGTTTATAGCAGTGTTTCCCAATCTTTTTTAATTGCGACCCTAAATACAACCAACTGGACTAGCGACCACCTCCCCCTCACCTCCATTCCCATTCCTCCAATCCCTTGTTGTTTTATTACTATTTTGTTTAATACCCTCCAGCGATCCTCAGAAAAACACTCGTGACCCTCAATTAAGCAATTCTTTTTCATAGTTTAGAGAGATAAATAGTTTGTCTCACAATAAAAATTAGACGTAAGAAGTCGAATGTTGCAGAAATTAATTCAGGAAATTGACTTTCATCTTCACTCGCAGACTCTTGGGAGGATGAGTGGGTAGGGGAGACGATGCACTAATTATTTCCGGTGCCAGATCCCAGTTGAGGATTCCGGTAAATGGGTGGAATTAGCCTCCTATGATTGAGTAATTATTATTCACCTGATGATCATGAGTGATATGTTGGATATACGAGTACCTGATGATCAATGGAGTGATATGTTGATATACGAGTATTTATATTCATAGTATAAAACCATATGGACTGTACGTA
>JAXIVD010011481.1:0-5000 GCA_036785275.1 Cancer borealis
CCTCCTCCTCCTCCTCCCCCCCCCCTTCCCTTTATCTGCTTTTTATTCTTCCCTTCTCTTAAACTTTTCCTTCCTCCTTTCTTTCTTTTCTTTCTCTTCCCTTTCATCGCTTTTTTTTTTATATCGTCTACTAATTTTTTTTTCTTTTTTTTTTTTTCTTTTTCTCCTTTTTTTTTTCTTCTCTCGTGTTCATCTTTCTTTTATACGTAGTCATCTTTTTCTTCTTCTTCTTCTTCTTCCTCCTCCTCCTCCTCCTCCTCCTCCTCTCCTCCTCCTCCTCCTCCTCCTCCTAATGACATAGATGATGGGATCTCATGCAAAATATCAAAATTCGCTGACGATACGAAAATTGCCAGTAAAGTAACTTCGACAAGTGACAGAGAAGTCTTACAATCAGACCTTGATCGACTAACGTCTTGGGCCAATAAATGGCAAATGAAATTTAACGTTGATAAATGTAAGGTACTACATATCGGAAGAAATAATGATCACGTTCAGTACCAAATGAATGGAAAACTACTTTCTGCAGTGAACAAGGAAAAAGATCTAGGAATCACAATATCAAGCGATTTAAAACCCAGTCAGCATTGCTCAGAGGTAGTTAAAACCGCTAACAGATTGGTCGGCTTTATTGGGCGGACTTTCGAAAATAAATCAGAAAAAGTCATATTAAAACTGCATAATTCACTAGTACGACCTCATCTTGAATATTGCGTACAGTTCTGGTCCCCATATTACAGAAAGGACATTGACAAACTGGAAAGAGTCCAGCGTAGAATAACGAAAATGATTCCAAGGCTGAAAAATAAACCTTATGAAGAAAGACTTAAAGAATTAAACTTATTCAGCCTCGAAAAACGAAGGATGAGAGGAGATTTAATTGAAATGTTCAAGATAATTAAAGGATTTGATAATATCAATGCAGAAGATTACATTACTTTTGATCGATCAAATATAACAAGAAGACGTCATACTTTTAAGATTACTGGTAAAAGATTCACATCAAACGAAGCCAAACATTTCTTTTTCAATCGGATCGTTAACGTTTGGAACTCCCTGCCCGCCAATGTCGTCGACAGTAAAACAATTAATACATTCAAAAATAGACTGGACAAATACTTAGAAGCCAATCCGCAACTAAAACATTATTCGTCAACATAGTAAACTTTGAGCAAGTTCCTTCTAATGTACAGTAATTACAAAATCTCGATTCGGAAGGACGTCGCTAGGGGCCTGACATCGCTTGCCAGGTAGTAGTGTTAGTGACAGTAGTAATAGGCTAGACTAATCTAATTCCACGCATTTATTTATTTATTTTTAGTTATATTGCATGGTTGGCCTTCCTCTCCTGCCAGTCGTGGCTGGTGGGAGAATCCCTCACCCTTACTATCCTGTATCCTTCATCCCAGATTAGATAGTGTAGTCTAGTTTATCACAAACAGCCTCGTAAGGGCCAGTAGGCCTGTTGCTGTTTGTTCTTCCTATGTGTTCCTCCTCCTCCTCCTCCTCCTCCTCCTCCAACATGTCACCTTTCACGTTAAAATTATTGTATATATTGATTTTTTTTTTCCCCTTAACCTCAACTTTTTCTTACACATTTTTATTTTATTTATTTCCCTTAACAATTTTTTCCCTAATTTTCCTTTTTTCTTTTCCTTTTTTCCTTTCTTTCCTCATTTTCCCCTTATTCCCTTTTTCCGTGTATGTGTGTGTGTGTGTGTGTGTGTGTGTGTGTGTGTGTGTGTGTGTGTGTGTGTGTGTGTGTGTGTGTGTGTGTGTGTGTGTGTGTGTGTGTGTGTTAGTCTGGCCCCTGACCCTCCCTCTATATGACATGTGTCTGTGTCAAGGTGGGGGAGGGAGGGAGGAAAGGAGGGAGGGGGGTGAGGTAGGGAGGAAAGAAATAGAGGGGAAGGGA
Organism: Cancer borealis; assembly: GCA_036785275.1. NCBI lineage: Eukaryota > Metazoa > Arthropoda > Malacostraca > Decapoda > Cancridae > Cancer > Cancer borealis. The sequence goes on from JAXIVD010011481.1 coordinate 1,916, forward strand.
GGGAGGGATCGAGGAAAAGAGGGAAGGTAGGTAGAATTAGGAGAGGAAATGGACAGTAGGGATGTTACAGGAAGAGGAGGAGGAGGAGGAGGAGGAGGAGGAGGAGGAGGAGGAGGAGGAACACATAGGAACACATAGGAAGAACAAACAGCAACAGGCCTACTGGCCCTTACGAGGCTGTTTGTGATAAACTAGACTACACTATCTAATCTGGGATGAAGGATACAGGATAGTAAGGGTGAGGGATTCTCCCACCAGCCACGACTGGCAGGAGAGGAAGGCCAACCATGCAATATAAGTAAAAATAAATAAATAAATGCGTGGAATTAGATTAGTCTAGCCTATTACTACTGTCACTAACACTACTACCTGGCAAGCGATGTCAGGCCCCTAGCGACGTCCTTCCGAATCGAGATTTTGTAATTACTGTACATTAGAAGGAACTTGCTCAAAGTTTACTATGTTGACGAATAATGTTTTAGTTGCGGATTGGCTTCTAAGTATTTGTCCAGTCTATTTTTGAATGTATTAATTGTTTTACTGTCGACGACATTGGCGGGCAGGGAGTTCCAAACGTTAACGATCCGATTGAAAAAGAAATGTTTGGCTTCGTTTGATGTGAATCTTTTACCAGTAATCTTAAAAGTATGACGTCTTCTTGTTATATTTGATCGATCAAAAGTAATGTAATCTTCTGCATTGATATTATCAAATCCTTTAATTATCTTGAACATTTCAATTAAATCTCCTCTCATCCTTCGTTTTTCGAGGCTGAATAAGTTTAATTCTTTAAGTCTTTCTTCATAAGGTTTATTTTTCAGCCTTGGAATCATTTCTACGCTGGACTCTTTCCAGTTTGTCAATGTCCTTTCTGTAATATGGGGACCAGAACTGTACGCAATATTCAAGATGAGGTCGTACTAGTGAATTATGCAGTTTTAATATGACTTTTTCTGATTTATTTTCGAAAGTACGCCCAATAAAGCCGACCAATCTGTTAGCGGTTTTAACTACCTCTGAGCAATGCTGACTGGGTTTTAAATCGCTTGATATTGTGATTCCTAGATCTTTTTCCTTGTTCACTGCAGAAAGTAGTTTTCCATTCATTTGGTACTGAACGTGATCATTATTTCTTCCGATATGTAGTACCTTACATTTATCAACGTTAAATTTCATTTGCCATTTATTGGCCCAAGACGTTAGTCGATCAAGGTCTGATTGTAAGACTTCTCTGTCACTTGTCGAAGTTACTTTACTGGCAATTTTCGTATCGTCAGCGAATTTTGATATTTTGCATGAGATCCCATCATCTATGTCATTAACATATATCAGAAACAAAATAGGGCCAAGTACTGAACCCTGTGGTACGCCACTTTTTACGTTTAACCATTGAGAGGAGACACCGTTTAAGACTACTCTCTGTTTACGTTCAGAGAGCCAGTCCTGAAGCCAATTGGAGGAGGAGGAGGAGGAGGAGGAGGAGGAGGAAGAAGAAGAGGAAGAGGAGGAGGAGGAGGAGGAGGAGGAGGAGGAGGAGGAGGAAGAAGAGGAAGAGGAGGAGGAGGAGGCGGCGTCAAATACTGAAGAAGGAGCAAGATGAGGATTAGAATCTAAGAGAGAGAGAGAGAGAGAGAGAGAGAGAGAGAGAGAGAGAGAGAGAGAGAGAGAGAGAGAGAGAGAGAGAGAGAGAGAGAGTTTTTCGATATTCTCATTTTGTCTTGATTGGCAACATTTTTTATGGTTTACTGTAAAGAATGAAAGAAAGAAAGAAAATAAATAAGGAAAGAAAAAAGTATATTAAGATTTTTTTTTCTTTTTCTTAATGATTTTTATCCTTCATTTGTATTGTTTTTTTAGTATGTCTATACTTATTTATTTATTTATTTATTTATTTGTTTATTTATTTATAGAGTGGAGAGAATTTTGCTTTTTCCTCACCTTCCTCTTCCGTCCCCTTCTTACTACTACTACTACTGCTACTGCTACTACTACTACTACTACTACTACTACTACTACCACTACCACTACCACTACCACCACCACCACCACCACCACCACCACCACTACTACTACTACTACTACTACTACTACTACTACTACTTTAACACTGTATTGCATCAACATTTCACTGCAACATGCGCAACACACACAGAATATTGCAACATCAGCCTCGACCTGTCAGTCTCTCTCCTGATTGCTAGTTGTTGTTTTTTTCTTTTTCTTTTTCAACATAAGTCAGGAGGAAAAGGAAGAGGAAGAGGAAGATGAAGAGAAGGAATTTACACATAAACACAACACATTATTTCAAGATATTATTCTGATATATTAGTTAAAGGTTTAAATATAATACAAAAATCATATATTCGGTTTATTAAATGAAAATCAACCATTGAATTTGTTTGCTTTTATTCATCAACAACAAATACAAATAAATACATTACATAACTACATTTCGTGACGCAATATTTACATCTTTAAGTTTACTGTAAAAAAAACATTAATTTCCTGCGAGGCTCAAGTTATGCCATTGAACACTTGTATATTTCCTTAATGCTGTTCGTTCTGTATCCGCCACGCCTGGATCATGTTCCTGACCTGCTCGTGGCAACACTTGACTTTGTCCTTCGTGCCTTGGAAGACCATCTTGCCACTTTTAAGGTCGTACACAACGTCCAGCTGGTGCTGCTGCCGGAGGGTGACGAGGAGACGCTCGTTGTCACCCAGTAATTGTCGTTGGTACTCCTGAGGCATCCTAAGGGTCCAGCGAACGTCAAGGTGTTCTGGAACCTCACTCTTGTTTCCAGCAGCTTCACTCTTGTTTCCAGCAGCTTCACTCTTGTTTCCAGCAGCTTCACTCTTGTTTCCAGCAGCTTCACTCTTGTTTCCAGCAGCTTCACTCTTGTTTCCAGCAGCTTCACTCTTGTTTCCAGCAGCTTCACTCTTGTTTCCAGCAGCTTCACTCTTGTTTCCAGCAGCTTCACTCTTGTTTCCAGCAGCTTCACTCTTGTTTCCAGCAGCTTCACTCTTGTTTCTAGAAGCTTCACTCTTGTTTCCAGCAGCTTCACTTTTGTTTCCAGCAGCTTCA
>JAXIVD010011481.1:10000-11269 GCA_036785275.1 Cancer borealis
AAAATCGTTATAAAATGCCCACTCGTGATTACTGATTCCTTATAGAAGAAAGAGTAATGAAAAAAGAGGTTTAATATTAGAGTTGCAGCTCTCTTGATACTCCTCTCTTAAATGAGCTCAAGTCGTAGGAAGGTGGAAATACAGATGTGTGTGTGTGTGTGTGTGTGTGTGTGTGTGTGTGTGTGTGTGTGTGTGTGTGTGTGTGTGTGTGTGTGTGTGTATATATATTAGTAAGGTTAACACACACGTAAGGGAAGCTTGGTCTTGTCATTCGTCGTCCCTCTGCTAATGTCCCAGGTAGAAATTAGCATAAATGTAATTACTCTCAGAATTGGTACTTATGACTAATGAGGAGTTTTAACTGTGGACTGTAACAATTATTTCATAGTTAAGGGTGTTAAGTGTACGTCTTTGCTTTCCTAATTATACTATTCTTGTTCTTAATTTATTCACGTTCTTAGTCTATTAATATTTGACTTCCACAAGGTTATGTTATACCACACAATTATTTTTTTTCGTGTGTTCTTATTCTGTTAAAAACTCGTTCTTATCTTTTTTTTTTCTGTGCTGATAACGTTAATCTGCAAGTTTTCGTGTGATAGGACAAAACTCTCTCAATAAAAACTACATTGCAATGCTACTGAACTGAACGTATACCTTTAATAATAATGATAATAATGATGGTAATTAATGTTTTTATTTCGCTCAGAGGCATTGGTAACAAACATACAATTATGTCAGCATCAACATTAGAATATCATAATAACTAATAATGACTAAAAAAACACTGCTACAACTAATGATAATGGAAGTAATAATATTAGTAATGACTTGATGTTTCTATTATTTCAAGTTCAAGAGAAAGTCAAGTAGTATTTATTACCTCTAAACATTAATAACACACACACACACACACACACACACACACACACACACACACACACACACACACACACACACACACACACACACACACACCAAACACCAAACATTACACTCATAGCACGTACAGTAACCAGAATAACCCTTATACATCTTCATACTTGACCGTCAATCCTAACCAACCAACGTCCGAAGCTTTCTTGACGCTCGGACGGACTTACAATACACTACAAACACATACAAACACAAACCTTCGACCCTTGACTCAGCCCTGCCCACACACGCGTATATATTGTGCTTTACAGTCACGTAGTTGAGATAAATGAATCCAAGGCAGCACGTTCCCGCGATATATAGTGTATGTTTCTAGTGGGAGACACACCCTAC
>JAXIVD010011482.1:2500-5000 GCA_036785275.1 Cancer borealis
TGTGTGTGTTCCTCATCTTCTTGGGTAGCACTAAGTAGGCGCATTAGCTGTAACTACAGGAATTTTCATCCTCCACAAAAGTGTATTGCATCGTCAGCCCTATATTATTTTTCTTCTTCCTCTATTTCTTATAAGTTCACCCATTATCAAGTTGCATTTTTCGTACTTTTTGTGCTGAAAACTTAATGGGACCTGTTCTTTTTCTTTATTTCCAAGACGGTAATTCGCGCCTCATCACACACTCCAACGTGACATTACTCCTGCCCTCTCACGTTGTATCAAACCCAAAGGAGGGAATAAGGGGAAAAAAAGGGTAACACGTTTTTGGAAGTGCGACTGCAGTGTTGCAATAAAACTAAGGAATCATTATGTTCGTCCAGATTCCTGAAAATAAATGCTTATATAAACAAAACAGTGATGCTTGAAAACATTGACTCCCCGTGCATGTACCCGTCGGTGTAACATCCATATGGTTGAAGATGAAACTTGTCAACAATCATATCAACCTTAATATTAAAGATCCTCGTCCCTTAATCCTGGGTCAAGGAAGTGTTGTGGTTTGAAAGTATTGCAGACAGGTCTATACATCATTCAAACTACAAGTACGGTTCTCAGCTGCATCTATTATTTTCACCCTCCTCCACTTCTTTATTCTTGTCCATTCCGTGCAGACACACAGGCGCCTGACTAGCTTTATTGAGCCCACGGAGAGCAAGGGTTCTCTTGTCTTTAAACTCTGAACTATCATGCCGTGCGAGTGAGATACGAGATAGATTGGCCTTCATTCTTAATTTAACGTTCAGTAACATAAACCTAAAGGAAACCTAACTACATCCAAAATTCAAACAAATGACGTGAGTAAATACCGATCAAAGCAGTCAATTTGTCCTATAGATACACAAAATTCGCAGGCGATACGATACTTAGTGATAAAGTTAAATGTACTGAAGAATGTATCAAAATCCAGGCGGACCAAAATAAACTAATTGAGAAACTAAGTGATATATAAAAATGTCTTTCAACACAGATAATGTCAAAGTAATGTCACTGTTCACAAAATCTTAGACTATTCTATTGAGCTATGGGTGACAAAAAGACTGCAACACGATCATTCTGAACGTCAAGCAACACCTTAAGGCCACATTGGCAGGTACACATCATTGCTCACAGAAAAAAGTTCGATGTGGGTTGTGTATTCAAAGGCAGTCTGGAAAGATACCTACATCACGATAATCAGATGTGGTCGAGAACAGCTGTGGAGAATCCTTTATTGCCTGCTGATCATTTTTCAAAGAATTTTTTTAGTGGAGGTGGTCAAGATCTAGCTCGGAAAAAATATATATATAAATACAACATTTAATTTGATGAGATATTGTAGGTGTATGAATAAAGACTCAAATGGTACAAATTGGACTGTAATGTAGCGTCTGGCCGATTTTATTTTTCTGATTATAGTGTGTATATTCTTTCTTTCTTTTTTGAGAGACAAAAGAAAAGATGTTCTTTATTTATTTACTTATATCTATTTCATTTATTTATTTTATTATTTATTTATATATTGATTAATTATTTAACTTTATTATTTATTCATTTCTTTATTTGTTTGTGTGAGTGTGTGTGCGTGTGTGTGTGTGTGCGTGTGTGTGTGTGCGTGTGTGTGTGTGTGTGTGTGTGTGTGTGTGTGTGTGTGTGTGTGTGTGTGTGTGTGTGTGTGCGTGCGTGCATAAGTGTAAAATTAAAACAATAACAATATTTCTAAAATTTTCTTGAGGAAGCAAAATCAGCAAAATCAGCGTGACAGATTTAAAGGAAATTCCAAAAACTAAATTGCTCACTTATTTTTCTTCTTTTTTTGTACCCTTGTGTAGGAGGAAAAAAGTCGTTATATTCAAACAGGTTCGCTACATTATATTCAATCCAAGTGCTAAGTAACGGAGGAAATTGGAGTTGAGGAAGGTTTACCTAGTGAATTCCCAGGTAGCCGAGACACGCATGTCCACAGAGTCTTGGGTTTGATATTACCACCAAAAACACAACACAATAACTGAATCCAGGAAATAAAATATAGAAGAAAAACGACCAGAAGTAATACACATGTTTTGCGAGTGATTGTAAATATTCGGGGCGATAATTAGAATCCGGAACCATACTGATATATATATATACATCAGAGAGAGAGAGAGAGAGAGAGAGAGAGAGAGAGAGAGAGAGAGAGAGAGAGAGAGAGAGAGAGAGAGAGAGAGAATTACAGCTTTTAACGACTTACAAGCATCTTCCTCCAATCATCGCACATTGCCAAAACTTACACAACTCTCTTCGAAGCCAAAAAATCGTGGGCATCGCATCATATTGGCGGCACAGAAGAGACAACAACACACTGGACACAATCACACATAGAAAACATTGGAGTATTACCTGTACACGCAACACACAAACGTAACAGTAAATCCTGAACTTCCTCAAATATAAAAGAGGAAACCAAAACGTACAGCTGTCCGGA
>JAXIVD010011483.1:0-11266 GCA_036785275.1 Cancer borealis
GGAATGGAGAAGTTAAGAGGGAATGGAGGACGAGTATGGAGTGTCACAGCGTCTCTCTCTCTCTCTCTCTCTCTCTCTCTCTCTCTCTCTCTCTCTCTCTCTCTCTCTCTCTCTCTCTCTCTCTCTCTCTCTCTCTCTCTCTCGTCATCTTTCTCGCTATCCTCCTCCTCCTCCTCCTCCTCCTCCTCGTGTCAAACCTTGGCGTTTCTGAATCCATTTAAATCGAAAAGGAATGAGTGGATTGTCCGTCTCTGGCGAAGGGAGGGAGAGCAGAGAGAGGCTGGGAGAGAGGGAAGGAGAGGAAGAGTGGGATAGAGAGATTGAGAGACGGAGGAAGGGCGGGAGGGATGGAAGGGGAGGAAGGGAGTGAGGGAAGGGATGGAAGGGCAGGAGGGAGGGAGAGAGGAAGTATACATAAGATGAGTTATGAGAAAAGGGGAAAGAGAGAGGGGAGATATATTCTATGTATAAAAAAAAAAACATAGCTAACTTATGGATGAAAAAATGAAATAATACAAAACAGAACGAAATGAGTAAAAAAAAAAAGAGGAGAGTTTAAGAAAGATGAACGAAATATCAAAGAAACTGAGAGGAAGAAAGGGAAGCAAAGAAAGATAACAGGTAGGAAGAAATATATAAAGAGGAATGAATATATCTCTATATATGCAAATACATCTGTCGTGTGATACATAAAATAAGCAAATTTATAATGATGGAAAGAGAGAGAGAGAGAGAGAGAGAGAGAGAGAGAGAGAGAGAGAGAGAGAGAGAGAGAGCAAGCAAAACAAACTTTATAAACATACAAAATACCACAATAACCAAAAAAAAAAAAAAAAAAAAAAAACAACCAAAAAGCAAAACCACAAAAGTCAAAACGATAAAAAAAAAAGAAGAAAAGATGAGGAACAAAGGTGCCAAAAAAAGGGAAATCGATATGAAGAGGCGATGGAATATCAGGTGAAGGAAATAATGACCACAATGAAGGAAGGGATGAATGAATGAAGGAAGAGATGAAGGAAGGAAGGAAAGGAAGGAAGGAAGGAAGGAAGGAAAAGGCGCTTGCGTCAGAAAACGTCATTAAGAATATCGGGAGGAGGTAGTGGTCAATGCAGAACTTAAAATCTAAAATCAATAGCGTAGTTTCCTCTTAGCTTAGCCGCGGCCACCTGCTCTTCCATGTAACCCAGCACTTTTTTTTCCCCTTTCTCTCTCTCTCTTCTCTCTCTCTCTCTCTCTCTCTCTCTCTCTCTCTCTCTCTCTCTCTCTCTCTCTCTCTCTCTCTCTCTTTTACACATTTTCCCCTTCTCTCGTCCCTCATTCCGTCTACCACAAGGCTCCCTCTTTCCTTAACCCCAGTGTCCTTCCCTCCTTTCCCCTCTCTACCTCCCTCCCCTCACTTGGGTCGGCGATAGATGGGGGGAGGTTGCCGAGGGTGGGGATAAATCTACCTTGGGAAATCAGCTACGAGGAAGGGGAATCGGCAGGTGAGGGGAGAGTGGAGGTCTGTCTGTCCCCTCACCTGGACGGACGGACAGAAGGGGAGCATCGACGCTAAATCCACCGTCCACCAAAATTGAAGTCCAGGTGTGTTTGATTAAATGTGTGTGTGTGTGTGTGTGTGTGTGTGTGTGTGTGTGTGTGTGTGTGTGTGTGTGTGTGTGTGTGTGTGTGTGTGTGTGTGTGTGTGTGTGTGTGTGTGTGTGTGTGTGTAAATAGAAATAGAAATAATAGGCCTTCTTGAATTTCAGTGTTTTGTTACTTATTTCCTTCCATGTACGTATATTCGTGTGTACGTTCGTGTTACCTTGGGAGTGACGGGCAGGTAGGTAGGTAGGAGCAGGATAACTTACCTGTAGAAGAAAAGAGAGTAAGATATTAGTAAAGAGAATGCAAAATAAACCTATATAATTTTACTGACACAAGCTGCTATGTCTCTCTCCTTCTTTCAACACACACACACACACACACACACACACACACACACACACACACACACACACACACACACACACACACACACACACACACACACACACACACACACACACACACACACACACACACACACACACACACACACACACACACACACACACACACACACACACACACACACACACACACACACATACGGAGGAAGAGGAGGAGGAAAAATAGAAAAATGAAGGAGAAAAGGAGGAGGAGGAGGAGGAGGAGGAGGAGGAGGAGGAGGAGGAGGAGGAGGAGGAGGAGGAGGAGGAGGAGAAGGAGGAGGAGGAGGAGGAGGAGGAGGAGGAGGAGGAGAAGAAGTAGGAGGAAGAAGAGGAGGTAGAACTGCGTCTGATGGTTGATAATTATAACTTGTGATCCATAACTACGACACACAGAATATTGATCAGCCTGTCACCCTCCAAAGCCGCAAGTTCCTCCCAACACACACACATACACACACACACACACACACACACACACACACACATACATACACACACCTACACACACCCACACACCCACACACACACACACACACACACACACACACACACACACACACGTACACGCCGGCCGAACCAGGTAAATGAAGGAAGCAAAAGTTGGGTAAAGTAGTTTAAGTGCAAATCGTGGATATTACTTGAGTTGGTGGTGGTGGTGTAGCAAGGTGTATGTGTGTGTGTGTGTGTGTGTGTGTGTGTGTGTGTGTGTGTGTGTGTGTGTGTGTGTGTGTGTGTGTGTGTGTGTGTGCGCGTGTGCGTGAGAGAGAGAGAGAGAGAGAGAGAGAGAGAGAGAGAGAGAGAGAGAGAGAGAGAGAGAGAGAGAGAGAGAGAGAGAGAGCCACGGGTCTGGTAGGACACTTGAGGCGTCAGAAGAGAAGGAGGATAGGAAGGGGGGCACTGAGGGAGGAGGCAGGAGGGTGGAAAGGAGAGAAAGAGGAAAGAGAAAGAGGAAGAGAACGATTCTTGGTAGAGGGAAGCCAGTGTGTGGGTTGTGGCATATCCCTGACACCTCATACACCCTCACACTACAACCTATACTCATTTTCTTTCTATACACACACACATTTAGCGTTCTGTTCTTCACACTCAATTACTCATGCTCATATCATTCACACTTATTTTCCTTTCACGTACTTCCTAATACTTAAAATCTTTCCTTTCACACTACACTTCATACTTACCTTACCTTTCCCTCACACTCACCCTTTACCTTATCATTAAACACTTGGAATGTACACACTCATCCTCTTCTCTCAACACAACACCTCATACACACTCTCACCCTCACAACACGACCGTAACCTATGTCCATTCAAATTATTTCCTCAAACCATTTTCTTAAGTACCATTAACCATTTACGTATAGAAAGATTTTATTGTAATTTTTCCCTTTTTAGTACTAGATAGGTACAGTCTGGGGCGGCACAATGCAGTAATAATAATGGTCTATTCAGGACTTTTATTGTACAATTCACGCCCTCGAGCTGGGACGAAACAGGAAAAAGAAAGAAAAAGGGAGAAAAAAAACAGAGAAGTAAAGAATGTCAACAAATAAAGGAAAAGCACAGCCTGCTGACGAGACACTCTCCATAATTGCCTAAAAGAACTCCCACATTTTCATTGTAGCGGAGGCGAGGCACGTTCAAACAGCCCCCTTATGAGGGAAACATTTGAGTCAACATTGGAGATTCAAAGAGAAAATTACAATTATTTCGCTCTTCTCCGTGTTTGCTGCAGTTAAACAAGGCCAAATTTGAACCCGGTGCCTGGCAAATACCCACCGACTAAGGCGAGACCCCGCTCCTCCGAACTCCCCCGACCCTACCCTCAACCCGCCCGCATCTCACCCTCGTACCCTGCGTTGCGCCTCCTCGTGGGTCGTCCTCATCTCGTGCAGCATCAACCCGGTAGTGAGAGTAGCAGCGAGGCACGTGTGAGGGAGTGAGCGTGTAGGAAGAGGCGGCAGCAAGATGCAACGATGTGAAGTATGAAAGTCAGTCTACACACAGGGGATGTCACCCCCTCTCACCTCCCTCATTCCCTCTCTCCTTCCCTCCCTTTTTCCTCCCTCACTCCCACTTTTCCCGTGCCATCACCACCGTCTCCACCACTCCTCCACACTCACGCTTAATGGATCCTCCGCCCCACTTACACTTCCTTGCTACACACTCTCCACTACGTCGCTTCACTCAATCCTTCTATCCACACTTGCTCCTTCTTATCCACACTCGTCACGCTGCCGTCACAACCATGCTTCGTAATATCGTATGGAGATACACATTGGGCGTATGTTTAATGCAGGAAAGTGTGTTCGTCTCCTTTGTAGTATGTGAGTGGTGTGTGTGGTTTTATTAGTCTTTTATTATGATGTTATATAACGAGAGGAACAAAGCTGAATAGTGGATATGTTTCTTATGTAAATACTATGCTGACTACTACTACTACTACTACTACTACTACTACTACTACTACTACTACAACTATGACTTATCTTTTTTCCATCTCCCCTTTCTCTCACACATGCAAGGTGGCATTTAACAAAGAGACAAAGAAAACAGAGAAAAATCGTCCCCACCCAACAAAATAATTAAAAACGAGTTCTGAATGCACCAAACAGCAACACCTGAAGCAGCTGCACGAACCACACACTTGACACTGCACTTACACCTTGTCCTTGAGCTCCTTAGGTGACACACGGCGAGACTGTCTCCTACCAAGGTCACCGTCTCAGAGTGTAAAACGAAGGAAAACATAGAAGTAGTAATTAATTAAACATGAACTACTTTGTTGGCAAAATAAACACGTTAATTAAGATAAAGAAAAAAAAAAACGAGGCATGAAGAAGGAAGAAAGGAGAAGAAAGTGAGAGAGTGTGAGAGAGAGAGAGAGGGAAGAGGGAAAAAAAAATGTGAATCACTGGAAACAACTCAGCAGCGGTGGCCAGGGAACAGACGCAGCCTTGTATAATGAATGAAACGCCGCAGGATTTTGCCGTAGAATGTAAAGCGCGGGAGGAATGTGAGCCGTGCATCACATCTGCATTTAAAACACACACTTTGAGGAATGAATAAACGCAAAATAAGGCATCTCTGAGGGGAGGGAAGGTATACGTGCAGAATGTAAGATTGGCCGAGACTTGGAGGCGATGCAATACTCGACCTTTGTTAACGGCGAGGAGAGGGGACAGAAGGCGCCGGAGGAGGGGGTGTGAGGGGCATATTTCCCCCCCATCTTCTTTCTCTCTCTCTCTCTCTCTCTCTCTCTCTCTCTCTCTCTCTCTCTCTCTCTCTCTCTCTCTCTCTCTCTCTCTCTTTCTCGTCACCTCCAGCATCGTCCTCAGCAGTGTGCGTCAGTCTAAGCAGCGGCGCGTCCTCCAGGCCTCGCTGAAGACGCCGCCACGAGCATAATTACTATATTAGCAGTCAAGGAGCACAACCTTATCTGAGGAGCGGCGCCGCGAGGGACGGGGCGAGAGGAACTTAGAGCTGGAGGATGTTGGCTAAAGGTCGGAGGAAAGTGGAAGGAGAAGGAGGGTGGTGGTGGTAGGGAGGCAGGAGGGAGGCACATATCTAGACGTTTGAAGAATATGATAAACTATCCATTTTCTCACCTCCCTTCTTCCCTCCCTCCTCTTCTTTCTCTCTCTCCCTCCCTCCCTCCCTCCCTCCCTCCGTCCGTCCGTCCCCCTCCTCCTCCACCCCAAGGCGGCGCGCCAGACAGCACCTAGTTTACAAGACAAGGACGGCCTGTCGTTGTGACTGGAGACAAAGCAAACCTTACGCCCTGTGAGAGAGGAGGAAGCCATCAGAGGAATAATGGCAGGAGGGAGCTATGCTGAGGAGCGAGCCGGGTATCGCTACACCACCATCATGCCGTCTCTAATCACGCCCTCCCCTCGGGGACGCAGCCGACGGGGGAAACCGGTTAAAAAGGTGGACCCTGTGCGAGGCTAGGCAATGGGCGGGGCGAGGAGGGGCGGCGGGGGGCGGGGCGAAAGAGACGAGTCTTCCTCCCCCTCCACCAGCTGTCCCCCTCCCGACCAGGCTCCCCACCGTCGCCCGCCGCCCTGAGTTTACATTGATAGCGAGTGAGTGAGTTGGGTTCGTCCAAGCGACATTAATTACAATATTATATTTCTTTCCTAACTCTCTTTTTCTCGATATTACCTAAACATCCACGGCAGACAGGCAGGCGGGCAGGCAGGCAGGCAGGCAGGGAGAGGCTCCTTCCCTCACTCAGCCCTGCCGCCGCCGACACACCACCACGGGAGGAGTGAGGAAATAAAAACGAATAGGAAACAAGTAATTAATGGACTGAAATAAATTAAGTACCGGTTATATGCGAGGTAATGTACTGGTTGTCGCGGCTCACTGTCATAACGCAGCACTTCATGAGAGTTGTGGCGGCGGGCACCAGCGGGCGTGGCGGCGAGGCGAGGCGGCGGGGACATCCAGGTGAAGGGACGCCGCTACCCGCACACCGCCGACGGACTGTACGCCGACTACTACACTAAACGACACACACACACACACACACACACACACACACACACACACACACACACACACACACACACACACACACACACACACACACACACACACACACACACACACACACACACACACATAAAAAACTCTACACTAATAATATCAAATAAGTGCAAAGGAACTTGATTTTTTTAAAACGTGTCTAGATTGATGTATTTTACAGATGACATGAAATTACCAGCGTGATTAGCACTGATGATGGTTACCTCTGGCTGTGGCATGGCATAGAATTTTGACAGTGGTAAAAATGTCTCCGTTTAGGCTGATAATATGCCTACTCGTGGCATGAACTGTAAATTATATCCCTGTTGTCTTGTAAGAACTAAATTATCGCAAGTTTCACCATATCTTCGTATATCCATTGGTTTCCGTAATTTTTTTTTTATCTATATATCAATGAGTTTAGTGATTGATGTTCGCAGCGGAGACTCATCCCGCCACACCGTCCAAGGAAAGGCGGGAAACAGGTGATTTGGACTGTGGCCGAGTCGACTTAATCTTTTGAATGAATGCTATGAATAATGGGCATTTTTTTTTTATCCCTGATGTATTGTTATTCATGCCATACATTTCCTCCTCCTAGACAGAGTGACGCCCGCCCCGCCTCAGCATCATCACTTCTACGTGCGGGGACATCGGAGGCTGGATGTCGCAGCTCCGTCTTAACGTAATGAAGTTGAAATACACATGATAATTTATACAAGTCTTGGGTGAAGGAACCTTATAATATTTTCTTCAGTCTAAAAAAAATATTCCTTCATCTAGAGTACCTTTTTTTTTTAACTGATTCAAGCTGCACACACTTACCTACTACCCTTGTAACACGCATAAAATAAGTGTAGAGAACATGAACAGATATCAAGGGAATTTATTAATTTTTCACTAATATTCACCAATCATCGAAATGTACGAAGCTATCATGTCATCTTAGGAAACAAAAAATACAGGTATTCATCATCCTTTGAGTTACCTTAATTAATAGGGAACACATGTATACAAACATTAATTTAAACATTATATGGATGACAAACTATATGGGATTTAAAATATTAGTGTTTACATTAACATACATAAACCGCATGTTAAGTATGGCAGGTGTTACTACTGTAGGCGAAACATAATTACCATAACCGTTACATTATGTAGGTGTTTCTAATATGTATAAACATCTACAAAACAAAATAAACGACAAGATTTGCATACAGTTACACAAATATCACACGCGGTCTTAGGTCAGTAGTTATCTTTGCATGTATTTCTGTATTTATAATTATTTCCCTTATGCCTCTGCCGCCCTTCCTCCGCCGCTAGGAAACGAAAGGTAGGACTCAAGGCGGCTTTAAGAGGCGAGTAAGGTAGGTAAGGAAAGCACATCAATACTGAAGGCGGGAGGCGACCCAGGGCAGTACTGGCGGCACAGAATATCATGAATCTCAAGGAAAACACAACAATTCCTTGCGTCATGGGACTCAAAATCCATAACACAGAATACACGTTATGATCAGAACGCATCTTTTATTTACTTTCTCTTGAATGAAACGAAAACAACGGAGAAAAATGCATATATTATACGTTAAAGCCGAGCAAAAACACACACACACACACATGCCTACAGTTCTGAGCGATACCTGGGACCAAAGAGGAGGAGGAGGAGAAGGAGGAGGAGGAGAAGGAGGAGGAGGAGGAGGAGGAGGAGGAGGAAGAGGTGGGTGAGTGCAGAGTGAGTCAAGGTCATTACAAGCAGGTTATCACACATCTTGTCCGAGTCACAGAGGTAAAGAGGAAGACAAAGAAAGGTTACAGACTATTGAGGTGTGCAGTAACTGTTTTATTGAGAGTGTGTGACGTACAGGGTCCTCTAAGGCAGCTCCTAACCTTACCTAACCTAACCTAAGCTCCCCAGCCACGCCTACCACGCCAGCACACCGGTCGGGTTACTTAAGGGTAGAGGCGTGGGAAAGGCTCGCGCTATACAGGTAAAAGAGACAGGTAAACCGCTACCAAAGAGGTTAAAAAATAAAGGTAGATAATACGTTATTAGGATGACGCAGGAATGTAACTAGTTTGATATGATAAATGTTGTTGATTTAATAGAACACGTGTTAAGTTAGGTTTTGTTTCAATGTACTGAATAGTTTTGTAATATGTGCATTAGATTAGTAATATATGTAACTATAAACGCAAAGAAAGGGGAGATACAAATGTGATTACTGAGTCTATGATTGTTTTGTTACTCTCACACTATTTAGAATCAAACCTAAATTCAGCCTCAGTATATACATATTTTCCATCACATTTCCATTATAATTTCACGACAATACGCATTTCTTAAAACAAATTCCTTATATATTTCTGAATCAATCTTCTTCAATTTCAACGTCTAGGTAGTACTTGCTTCTTAGTTTCGTACGCTTTAGTTGTACAAAAAAATAACAATGATTTTATTTATTGTTTCATAAAAGTGTAAGAATAACACTCAAGTTAAAATATATAAATAATAACATTTCGGGTGACGGCTGTTTCTTAGGTAACTTGTGTGTGTGTGTGTGTGTGTGTGTGTGTGTGTGTGTGTGTGTGTGTGTGTGTGTGTGTGTGTGTGTGTGTGTGTGTGTGTGTGTGTGTGTGTGTGTGTTCTATAATGAAATCTGAACGTATGCTAAACCTGTTTGTGTTAGTTTTAATTTACTGAAAAATCTATATACCTAAGCAATTACACCAGCAATTACGAACTTAATATGTAGAGACAGTATTTCCTTCGCCATGATCATTTAGTATTTTACTGAGAAACAAAATGGTGGAGGAAAGAAAATAAAAAAACAAAACAATGAAGCATTAACCTATCTAATATTCATAATTTTGTCCAAGAAGTTCTCAGAAACGTTACGATGTTCACACTCTTAAGTCGACTCCGGAAACACACACACACACACACGCGCATCATCATCATCAGCAACAAGAGAAACACAACCAGTAATATTCAGACGAAGGACAATCTTTCTAGCGTGGGCGGGTGAACGGGCGGAGTTGCCACACCCACCGCCCACACCTACAGGAAAAAAAGAAGAAAATAAGAATAAGGAAGAGAGAAGAAAAACTTGCCCCCCCACGCCCTGCCCGGCCTCGCTCCGCCACCCTCAAGAGTAATGTCTTTCAAAGTTTAAAATTTCCTAATCAAGATGTTTCACGGAAGGAAAAAAGGATCTGAAATTAAACCCATAAAACTTGAGACGTCGCCTGTTTGATGAAGAAGTTATTAAAAGTTTTAATAAAAGTTACAATTACAACGTGGGGGAGAAGGAAGATGAGGAGGAGGAGGAAGAAGAGGAGGAAGAGGAGGAGGAGAAGGAGGAGGAGGAGGAGGAGGAGGAGGAGGAGGAGGAGGAGGAGGAGGAGGAGGAGGAGGAGGAGGAGGAGGAGGAGAAGAAGGAGAAGGATGACATGGAAACAGTAGCAACTACAACTAGTAGCAATAGTGCTACAATATCATTATCATTATTATTGTTATTATCATTATTACTATTATTATAAGAAGTAGTAGTAGCAGTAGTAGTAGTAGTATAATAGTAGTATCAGTACTGTAATCATTATTGTTATTATAAGCATTATTATTAATAAAACTACTGGTAGCGGCACCAGTAGCAATGGCACTATTAATAGTAGTAGTAGTAGTAGTAAAGTAGAAGTAGAAGTAGCAGTAGAAGTAGCAGCAGTAGTACTAACGGTAGTAGTAGTAGTTCACGAAGAGCAACAAGAAGAAGAGGAGGAGGAGTACCCCTCTTTGGAGCCCTTGAAGGTGAGTGGCGACGTAATTCTCGATATAAAACGCAGCAAATAATGACGTGTGCGCCGGGATCAATAGAGTCCACCTCGCGGGCGTCGGCCTCAACATATGCTGGAGATCTAGCGCTTGTCTGATAAACTAGAGTCAAAAATACGAGGCAACACGAGGCGGGCGGAGTGCGTGTCTTTAAGGGGCGAGTGCACGGCGGGACCAGGAGAAGGAGTTTGGCTGTTAGGGGCGCGCGGGGGTTAAGTTTGGCAGTCAGGCCTCGGGTACGTCATCTCCAGGGCAGTCTCATTACACTTTCCGAGGAGTTTTATCATTATAGGCCCGGGGTGATCACCTTCATTAGGGTGTAAGAGAGGGTGCTCCTATCCCTCTCTCTCCCCTCCCTCCCTCCCTCCCTCTCCCTCTCCCTCTCTCTCTCTCTCTCTCTCTCTCTCTCTCTCTCTCTCTCTCTCTCTCTCTCTCTCTCTCTCTCTCGTAGCCTCGCGCTCACGAACTCGCAAATCATTTAAGAAACTGGTGACGTTCAGGCACCAACCTGGGTAGCCATAAACTGGGGAAATCCCTCACGTGGGCCACAGGAAAGATGTTTCTCGCCTCTCGAAAATGGTGGAAGGACAAGGTGAAAGGGGGAGAAAGGGAGGAAAAGAGGCGAGAATAAAGAAAAAGAGTATAGGAAAGAGGAGTAACCCTGACAAGATAAACGAGAAGGGAGAGAAAGAAGGAGGAAAAGGGCAGGAAAGAGACGATAGCTTACAAGAGAAGAAGAGAGAAAAAGTGGAATTGTGAATAGAAAAACGGAGGAAAAAGAAAGGAGAAAGAAACGAGAATAGGGAAGATGGAAGAATGAGACAACAAAAGAGGGATGGGAATAAAACTAAAAAGGGGTTTAGGAAAAAGAGAAAGGGAAGTAAATGAATTAGAGGATAGAGAAAAAGAGAGAAAAAGAGAGTGAG
>JAXIVD010011484.1:0-10000 GCA_036785275.1 Cancer borealis
CTCTCTCTTTCTCTCTCTTTTCCACCATCACCACCACCACCACCACCACAATGGATATTTTTGTCGCTCTATTCCGCCACACCACACCACAATCTTGTCTCCTCCACCACGACACAGCTTTTGGGGGAAATGTGTGAATGGTGGTCATGAGAGAGACGGGTGCAAGTCATTTGGTACTCAAGCGTTTGGTACTCAAGTCAATTCGGCACCAAACCATTTTGTCCTCAGTACTTTTCGGCTCCTGTTAATTTTGGACTCAAACCTTTTCATCACTAAGACATTTATCCCCAAACCACTTAAGTCAATTCATTGCGAGTTTCTGATATCATGATACATCCATCCACTTTCCATATCCCCCCCAAACACACACACACACACACACACACACACACACACACACACACACACACACACACACACACACACACACACACACACACACACACACACACACACACACACACACACACACACACACACACACACACACACACACACACACACACACACACACACACACACACACACACACACACACACACACACACACACACACACACACACACACACACCGCCAGGGTGGAAGAATGTGAGAGATTTTTTTTTTTTTCAATAATAAAATTTACATTATTTTGTTTTTCTGCCTCCGTACGAGTTTGATACAGACTGTCAGGATATTGTTATACCCTCGTTATGGCGGGCTCTCTTAACAATGTGTGGCGCTCTTGTGTTTCTTGTACGTGCTGCGGCACCCTCGTGATACGCCTCCCTGGCCTCTTCAGTCGTGAGCCGTGATGGAAGCAGCCTGGCGTGAGGCAGTGGGTGGCGTGACGCTGCTTAGCACAGTACGATGAACACCACCTATTGATGAGCCATTCTGACGTTATGAAGATGCGTTGGAGCCACACTCACGCCACCTTCCCAAGTACCTGTCAAGGAGTTACCTGATAGTAATAGGACTGTGGAGCGGTAGGCTGTGACACATCTGACTGTTTTATTTTTATTTGCTTAATCATCATTATCGTTGTTATTGTTATTATTATTGTTATTATTATTACTGTTATCATTATTGTTATTAATATTATCATTATTATTATTATTATTATTATTATTATCATTATTATCATTATTATTATTATTATTATTATTATTATTATCATCATCATATTGTAAGTATTACTATATTTATCAATATTATTATTATGATTGTTAGCATTATTACTATCAAATTATCATTACTGTTTTGTTGTTGTTGTTGGTGTGGTTGTTGTATTCATCGTTATGTTACCACCATGTGCAGCTCCACGCGCCACGTCCCGCCAGTGACTGGCTGGCTTGGCATGGCAGGCTGCTGAGAATCATCATAAATCGTGTTGTTTTCCCTCACCTGCTTTGAGGGATAACTAATTGTAACCTAACAATTCTTGACACTTTTCATCCCAGAATTCCATTGTGCTTATCTCCTAATATCAACTTAATGAGGGATGTATTTCAGCTTGCAAACGAAAATATTTTATGATAAAAATTGTTTTGTGGAGGCAGAGTTGGGAGAATTATTTGTTACAGCGGCAGTTGTAAGTTTAAAGATCATAATAATTATGTATATTGATAAGACCATTATAGATTATAGATTAATGTGTTTTACAGTACTGTATATATATTATATATGATGCTTCAGTGACTCGAGCGAACTTTATTATAGATATATCAAAGGAATTAAATAATATTATGATGGATAGTTTGTAAACACCAGTGTGGATTTGTTCAAGTGTTTGTTTGGAAGTGAACATCCATGACGGTTGTGTTGCCTCAGCGTTAAATACACGTTGACGAATGTTTGTCATTCCTGACATGCCTGTTGCTGTTTGTTCTTCCTATGTGTTCCTATGACTCACACCTAACGACCAATCAAAAACAATTTTAATTTAGGTGTTGAAAATGTTGTATGTATATATATATATATATATATATATATATATATATATATATATATATATATATATATATATATATTGTCACGAAGTGACTTAAGACATTAATGGAGTCATAGTTATTTTTGTGTGTATGCCAGCGTTTTGATGTGTGAGGAGTGGAACAGGGGTTGAGTGAGGTGAAGGGGGGGGAAGCGGCTTAAGAAAATGTGACCGCGAGATAACCTTTCCTGACTTTTCACGGCCTAGAACCACATCTTGTAGTGTAAAACGGTGTTGCATGGAGAGGGTACATATATTTTGTTAATTTTGTTAGGTTAAGCTTAGTTTTATAAATATGCTGTTAAATTGTTTTGTATAAATTTGAAGAAGGAGATGTGAAACGGTGAATGCAGTGATTATCTCATGCATCGTCTGTGACGCGATGGAGATGAAGAAAGTTGTATATTTCCACTATTATGTTTTATTTTGGGAACTGCTATTTTAATTTAAGGTTATTATATTTTTATTGTAATTTTAAGGATAGGTTATATAGCGTTACAACCCGTTCTATACTTTTTAGCTCTAACATTGTTGTTAAGAGAGCGAGCGTGTTGTAATTTCGGCTATATATTTGTATTTTCATCTGCTATGTTTTAACGTAAAGATAATGTTGCGTTAGATAAGTTATAGGGTAGATTCCTTTGTATAGTGTTTATTTCACACCACGGGTACTGGGTAAGCGTGGGGTGAGTCGTCTCCCCCTATATAAACCCGGATGACCCAGCGCCGACACACAGTATATTTCAGGTCACCGAGCAGAGAGTACAGGTTGTGTCGGAGGTATGGCGTGAGTATTATTTCGTTTTAATTGGAGATGGAGAGTGAAGCCGGTGTTGTGTGTTTTTACCGTTAACTTTTCTTCTTACGTTACTGGGTTTTGATGTGGGTATTTGTTTGGGGTTGCTTCGCGCATTTTTAATTACCCATCATCTATTTTTCTTCCCTTGTTTGAGAGGGGAATTGTTTTAGTAACGTAAGGGAGTGAAATAAGTTTGGGTATTTGAGTATTTTTACTCTGGCTCGTCTCTCTCTCTCCAATTATTATATTTATTTCTTTGTGTGTGTTTGTTTTGTGTTTGGTTTATGTGTTGGGTTTTTGTGTTTGTGTTATTGGTTGTGTTTATATTTCCCGACCTGTCTCAATCAATTAGTTTATTTGTTTGGTGTTTATGTGTTTGGTGTTTATTTGTTTTGTGTTTGTGTTGTTGTGGTTTATTGTAGAATCTCGTGATCTTGTGTATTTTTGTATTTGTTTCTCTTTTTAATTAATTACTTTCAATGTAATTAACTACCCTTCTGGTAGACAGATCTCTTTTGAATTAAATTTCCGTTGTGTATATAAATATTAACTTGTAAATAAATCTAGTGTAGTTTGTTTACTTGTGGTTTTTTTTAACTTTATTTCTGAAACCCCCCTTAGAACCTGGTAATTAAGTTTCCTCCTCATTCATTTTAAATTAATTTGCCTTTAAAGTGTAACGTCAAGAACGAGAGGAGAAGGAAAAGTTTGTTGTTGGAGTGGGGGCATGACAGTGGCGACCTCGCCAGGATCACGAGTGACTACATAAGCCATTATTTTTGTGTTTATCGCGGTCTTTCGGCATCATGCGTATCGTGACTGACGAAGACGCGGCGAGTTTTCTGGGTAACCAGCCAACGCCCGAAGAGGTAGGCGGATTAACAGTACCTGAGTTACGGTTAATCGCTACCCATTTAGGGGCTACAGACTATTACCAACTGTTGAAAGCAGACCTTGTTAGCTTGGTGCTTCAACAGATCAGTTTGGTTGGGGTCGAGAGTGAATCTCTCCACTCAGAGACTGAAGGTGATAGGATGGACGAGGGGCTCAGGGAGCACCAGGTTGACCCAGAGATTAGGCGGCTGGAGCTGCAGTTGAGGCTTGCCGAAACTCAGGTGCGTTTAGCTGAGTTAGGGGCAGCTGGGAACAACGGCTCCAGTGTTCCTATGTTTGATTTGGGGAAGGCCATTAGGCTTATACCCACTTTTAATGAAGGGTGTGTAGACACCTTCTTCAACAGTTTCGAGAGGCTTGCCATTCGTCTCTCATGGCCCAGAGATCAGTGGACCTTGCTCTTGCAGCAAAGCTTCAAGGGTAAGGCACTGAAAGCGTATATGGCGCTGAGTGATACGGACGCTTGCTCCTATGAAAAGGTTAAAAAGCAGGTCCTTCAGGTTTATTCTCTGGTGCCTGAGGCTTATAGGCAGAAGTTTAGGGCTCTGAGAAAGAACCCTGAACAAAGCCATTTGGAGTTGGCTAGGGCGAAGCGTGAGGCTTTTGTGAGTTGGTGCCGGTCGAAGAACGCAGAGTCCTATGACCAGCTAGTAGAGTTAGTTTTGATTGAGGCATTTGTACAGGTCGTGGACAGGGACGTAGCATCTCACTTGGCTCAGAGAAACATCACCACGGCAGAGGAAGCTGCTACCATAGCAGACAACTATGCCTTAGCCAAGAAAGACAGCTACATGTCTGGTTCCCGTCCAGGAGGTGGGGGATCCAGCTTCCCCCAACATAAAGGGAAGGGAGCGCAGCAGCGCTCCCTTGACCCTCCCTCTCAAGGCAAGGGTATTTCGAAGCCCGCGTCGCCAGGTCGGCAGAGGGAAATATTTAATTGTTCGTTCTGTGGGAAGACCGGACATAAGGCAGACTATTGCTGGCGCAGGCTCCAGCCTAAGGAGCCGGCGAAGGCAGTGTTGGCCACTCAAAAGTCCCCGGAGGTGGAGACAATGACAGTGGGTTGTGTGCTCCCTACTCCAGGAGAGGGAGGACACTTCACTACTACTGGAGACAAGGCGATCCAGCCGGACGCTGGATATAAGGCTTTTGTTTCGAGGGGGTCTGTAACCGGTGGCGGGGTAACTCGTCCCGTGAATGTTCTCCGAGACTCGGGGGCTTTACAGACCTTACTTAGGGCAGGGGTGGTTACTGGAGGGAAGACAGGAGAATGGGTAATCTTGTCTTCCATTGGGGGCCGTAATTCGGCACCTTTGGTCAGGATCTTTTTAGATTCTGACTGTTTTAAGGGTGAGGCTCCAGTTGCGATTTTGCCTGAGTTGCCCGTAAAAGGGGTGGACATCATTTTAGGCAATGATTTGGCCGGGGAAAGAATGGGAGGAACCCCTCCTCTGGTCCTGCAGGAAGAGCCTAGTGCCTCCGCAGATTTGGAACAACTGGAGGCCAATATGCCCCAAGTTTTTCCCTTTTGTGCTGTGACACGCAGCATGAGTAACGCCGCCCAAACTCCAGAACCCCCAGTTTCCCAGAGTTCTACCCAAGGTAACGAGGTCGGGGACCTCAATATTTCATCCCTGTTTGCCGAGCCTCTTTCGGCCGGTCCTTGTTTGTCCTCAGGTAATGTGCGCCAGGGAAGGGAGGCCTTGATCACCGCGCAGAGGGAGGACGAGAGTTTGACGACCATGATGGAGCAGGCGCTGACGCAGCAGAGGGATGTCGCGCCGACTACCATGTACTTCCTTAAAGAGGGGGTACTGTTTAGGAGGTGGCTGCCGCCCACCTTCCAGAAGGAGGATGCCGCGTGGGCCTCAGTGGAGCAACTGGTGGTGCCGGTCCAGTACCGTCAGGCCCTGCTGGAGGTGGCCCATGATGGACGTTTTGCCGGACATTTGGGGGTCAGGAAGACGCTCGGGAAGTTAACCCGTTTGTACTTCTGGCCAGGGATTCGGGCAGAGGTGGCCAGGCATTGCAAGGAGTGTCTGATATGCCAACGCATGGGGAAGCCGAACCAGAAAATCAAACCGGTTCCTCTGGTCAAGGTTCCTCACCTGCCGGAACCATTTACCACCATCCAAGTGGACGTCGTTGGTCCACTAAAGAAAACCAAGAGAGGGAATGAGTATCTCCTCACCATGGTTGACGCAGCCTCGAGGTATGTTAACGCTGTACCTCTTAGAAGGATTACAGCGGAGGCAGTTTGTAGAAATTTAACAATGTTTTTTTCTTTTTTTGGAGTCCCATGTAAGGTGCAGACAGATGGTGCTAGCTATTTTTGTGGTAGGATTTTTAATGATTTTTGTAAGTCTCTAGGAATTAAGCACTCCGTGAGCAGTCCTTACCACCCCCAGACTCAAGGTGTGGTGGAGCGTAGCCACCAAACTCTGAAAAGCATCCTGCACAAGTTTGCCCTTCAGTTTGATACTGACTGGGATGACAATCTTCCCTATGTCTTGTTTGTCTTGAGAGACTCCCCTTCAGAGAGTACTGGTTTCAGTCCTTTCGAATTAATATTTGCCCACCAGGTGAGAGGTCCTCTGACCCATATTAAGGAGTCGTTGTTGGGAGCAGACCAGAGAGAGTTCAGCTTGTTGGAGTGGATAGGAGGGGTTAGGCACAAGCTTTTACGTTGTTGGCAGTTGGCAGCCGAACATCTTGATGAGAGTCAAACCCGTGCTAAGCATTGGTTTGACAAGGGAAAGGGAGCAGTGCAACGGGAATTTTCTCCAGGCGACAGAGTCTTAGTACTCTTGCCGCATCAGGGGGATCCTTTTGAAGCCCAGTTTCAGGGACCGTTCGAGGTGCACAAGAAGGTGAGTGATACCAACTATGTGGTGTCTACCCCAGGTCGTCGTCGCCAGCAGCGTTTATGTCATGTAAACATGCTTAAGGGCTTTGTCGACTCTTCCTCGGGAGGCCTATCTGGCACTCCCGTTTGTCTCTCAGGTCCTTGCATACCTGTTGAGGAAGAGGAGGAGGAAACGGCCGTGGCCAGTACCTTGTCGACGTCCTCAGTAGGGGCGTGGCAGGAGAATGGGGCTGCGAGAGCCGCCTTGCAGGAGGAGCTGGACCATTTGACAGCGGAGCAGCGCTCCAGTGTGCTCGCTGTTTTGGACCAGTTCCCTGAGGTCTTTAAGGACAGCCCTGGGCGGACTACGAAAGTAGTCCATGACATAGACGTTGATGGAGCGAAGCCTGTTAAGCAGTCACCTTACCGAGTACACCCTCGACAGGTTCCGCTGATTCAAAAGGAGATTGACGCCATGTTGCATATGGGCTTTATACGCCCTGTTGTGCTGTTACCCGTGTCTGAACCAGCTGAACTGTTTTCTTTTCTTTTGGCAATGCTCTCCACAACGCTAGTTTTGTTTTGTTCCTTCAGAACTTTAATAGTCCATTTTTTTTAAGTCTCCAGCTAAAGAAAATGTGCGGTATCTTTCTCCCCCACCTATTTTCTTTTTTTTTTTGGTAGGGAGGACTGTCACGAAGTGATTTAAGACATTAATGGAGTCATAGTTATTTTTGTGTGTATGCCAGCGTTTTGATGTGTGAGGAGTGGAACAGGGGTTGAGTGAGGTGAAGGGGGGGGAAGCGGCTTAAGAAAATGTGACCGCGAGATAACCTTTCCTGACTTTTCACGGCCTAGAACCACATCTTGTAGTGTAAAACGGTGTTGCATGGAGAGGGTACATATATTTTGTTAATTTTGTTAGGTTAAGCTTAGTTTTATAAATATGCTGTTAAATTGTTTTGTATAAATTTGAAGAAGGAGATGTGAAACGGTGAATGCAGTGATTATCTCATGCATCGTCTGTGACGCGATGGAGATGAAGAAAGTTGTATATTTCCACTATTATGTTTTATTTTGGGAACTGCTATTTTAATTTAAGGTTATTATATTTTTATTGTAATTTTAAGGATAGGTTATATAGCGTTACAACCCGTTCTATACTTTTTAGCTCTAACATTGTTGTTAAGAGAGCGAGCGTGTTGTAATTTCGGCTATATATTTGTATTTTCATCTGCTATGTTTTAACGTAAAGATAATGTTGCGTTAGATAAGTTATAGGGTAGATTCCTTTGTATAGTGTTTATTTCACACCACGGGTACTGGGTAAGCGTGGGGTGAGTCGTCTCCCCCTATATAAGCCCGGATGACCCAGCGCCGACACACAGTATATTTCAGGTCACCGAGCAGAGAGTACAGGTTGTGTCGGAGGTATGGCGTGAGTATTATTTCGTTTTAATTGGAGATGGAGAGTGAAGCCGGTGTTGTGTGTTTTTACCGTTAACTTTTCTTCTTACGTTACTGGGTTTTGATGTGGGTATTTGTTTGGGGTTGCTTCGCGCATTTTTAATTACCCATCATCTATTTTTCTTCCCTTGTTTGAGAGGGGAATTGTTTTAGTAACGTAAGGGAGTGAAATAAGTTTGGGTATTTGAGTATTTTTACTCTGGCTCGTCTCTCTCTCTCCAATTATTATATTTATTTCTTTGTGTGTGTTTGTTTTGTGTTTGGTTTATGTGTTGGGTTTTTGTGTTTGTGTTATTGGTTGTGTTTATATTTCCCGACCTGTGTCTCAATCAATTAGTTTATTTGTTTGGTGTTTATGTGTTTGGTGTTTATTTGTTTTGTGTTTGTGTTGTTGTGGTTTATTGTAGAATCTCGTGATCTTGTGTATTTTTGTATTTGTTTCTCTTTTTAATTAATTACTTTCAATGTAATTAACTACCCTTCTGGTAGACAGATCTCTTTTGAATTAAATTTCCGTTGTGTATATAAATATTAACTTGTAAATAAATCTAGTGTAGTTTGTTTACTTGTGGGTTTTTTTAACTTTATTTCTGAAACCCCCCTTAGAACCTGGTAATTAAGTTTCCTCCTCATTCATTTTAAATTAATTTGCCTTTAAAGTGTAACGTCAAGAACGAGAGGAGAAGGAAAAGTTTGTTGTTGGAGTGGGGGCATGACAATATATATATATATATATATATATATATATATATATATATATATATATATATATATATATATATATATATATATACACACACATACGCACGCACGCACGCACGCACGCACGCACACACGCACACGCACACACGCACACGCACACACGCATACACACACACACACACACACACACACACACACACACACACACACACACACACACACACACACACACACACACACACACACACACACAGGGAGGGAGGGATGCTGGGCTCAGAGGCCAAATAACTAACCAAGGATTCCCTGCTAAGGAATTATAGGAGAAAAAAAATTTCAGCTTCACATGTCCCCAAGTCTTTCCAGCCAGACGCTTTCGGGATGAAAGTCTTGAGCAAAGTTTACGAGTAGATGGTCAGGCGGAAACTTGTGTAAGGCTTGCTGGCTAAGGGGACAGGCGGCGCGGTAGACTAGCTATTAGGTTGTGTGGCAAAGGTGGGGTGAGCGGCTGAGTGACTGGATTCCTCTTAGTGGTGAACGAACCTGACTGAATGGACCAAGCTTAATGACTGGCTAACTGACCGAGTGACTGAGTGACTGTATGCAGCTAAGTGACTTGGTAAGGCTGGTTGAATGACTGACTAGCTAAGTTGGTGGTGTAGTGACTGGTTATGGATGAGGCTGACTGTCTTTCTGGCTGAGTGAGTGAGCATTTAGCTGGCTGAGGCTGGCTGAGGCTGACTGACTGGTTGACTAAGTGGTTGAGACTTAATCCAAAACACTGTATTCTTATGACATAAGCATTCCCTTCACACTAACAGTCACTTGCAAGTAAAACATTCTGAGGTCTTCTAGTCGATGTTGAATGATTTATTTCGTATCAGTTTGTCGATAACATGATGCCAGTAAAGGAACTACGGCAAAAAACAAAGAAACCTTGCAATCAGATCTAAATCCAATGAATGGAAAATCAAATTGAGCGTATCCTTATGAAAGAAGACAAAGAGCTAAACTTGTTCAGCCTGTCGAAGCGGAATATGTGAGGTGTAGTAGAAGTGCTTAAGATATTTACAGGATTTGATAACATCAATGCAGAAGATTACTTTACACTGATCAATCAAATATAACAAGAAGACGAAACATTGTCAAGATAATCGGTACAATATTTTTGACAAATGAAGTTAAAGGCTTGTCCAATCAGGTCGTTATCGTCCAACGTTTTTGACTGTATAACACTTGCAGCTTTCAATAAGTAACAAGAAAATACTTTGACTCCAATCCTCAACTGAAATATTATTCATTATCGTAGCAAATTTGATCAAA
>JAXIVD010011485.1:0-2500 GCA_036785275.1 Cancer borealis
AGGGAAAATGTAAACTCTCCCAAATTACTTTAGAAATATGTATAGTATCTTGGTGAAGGTGAATAGTATCTTGATAAGGTTTCACATACTTCGTCATACAGGTGGGGAAAGAAAAGAACAAAAAAAAAAAAAAAAGAAAAGCTACGCAAGAAAACTTATCCAATATTAGTGAAAAAAAAATGCCCATCACCTCGACACCACCATTAAAAAAGAAAATAAATGAATAAAAAAACATTTGCAAACCGTTTCAAGGTACACGGAATTTGGCGGAAAACCCCCCCACACAATACGTGCAACCTATTTCGAAACAAGTAGGTAGCGTGTGTGTGTGTGTGTGTGTGTGTGTGTGTGTGTGTGTGTGTGTGTGTGTGTGTGTGTGTGTGCTTTCCGTATTTGCAACGTTGCCAAAACCCAAACACGATTGCTAAGCTTGACGTCATAGGACTGGTTACACTGGTTACCACACACCAAAGTCACGCACTTGATTGGCAACACTGCAGGAGGAGGAGGAGAAGGAGAAGGAGGAGGAGGAAAAAAAATGAAAGGACAAGGAAAAGGAGGAGGAGGGCGATGAGATGAAGGAAAAGGATGAAGAGGTAGAGAGAAGGAGGAGGAGGAGCAGGAAGAGGAGGAAGACAAGGACAAGGACAAGGAGGGGAGGAGGAGGAGGTGTTGACCAAAGAAAAAAAAAAAAAAAAAAAATATATATATATATATATATATATATATATATATATGTATATATATATATATATATATAATATATATATATATATATATATATATATATATATATATATATATATATATATATATATATATATATAAAAGGGAGACAAGAAAATATTTGAAACCAGAACAAAGACAATGAGTTTGTGATGAAAATGTCGAGGGTAGAGTGCGCGCGTAAAACAAGTGAGCATCGCGGGATAATGCGTGATATTTCGGTGGCAAGGACGCGATGCAAACCCTTTCAGACGTGCTTGAGGGGGAAAAATGAAGGAAAAAAAATGTGGTTGAGAAAATAAATTGTGGGACGTATATTTGGCAACACTTCAGTTTTGGCGGGAACGTGACGTCATTCCGAGAGAGAGAGAGAGAGAGAGAGAGAGAGAGAGAGAGAGAGAGAGAGAGAGAGAGAGAGAGAGAGAGAGAGAGAGAGAGAGAGAGAGAGAGAGAGAGAGAGAGGAGAGAGGAGGGGGGGTGGACAAGGCATTTCTAGCAACATTTTCTCAGCGAATTATATTAATCCACTTTTTTTTTTCTTTCTTGTGTGTGTGTGTGTGTGTGTGTGTGTGTGTGTGTGTGTGTGTGTGTGTGTGTGTGTGTGTGTGTGTGTGTGTGTGTGTGTGTGTGTGTACGTACGTAACTGCTTCCGTTCACTGACCAAGAGGTAATGTTTTAATTTGTTTCCTATTCGTCATTATTTCGTAAGCCCACTACATCCTCTCTCTCTCTCTCTCTCTCTCTCTCTCTCTCTCTCTCTCTCTCTCTTCTCTCTCTCTCTCTCTCTCTCTCCAAAGATTGTATGTATTTTCCGACGCAATAATAATAATAACTACAATCAGAATCATATTAAAATCAACATGAAAACCCGTTTGTTTCATTATTATTTGTTTTACAATAATATCACAATTAAACAAAAAAATATAACCTCTGAGTTTATCTTGGGCGCATTGTGTTATTTTTTTGTCTGTGTGTGTGTGTGTGTGTGTGTGTATGTGTGTGTATGTGTGTGTGTGTATGTGTGTGTGTGATAATCCAGTTCTGGATTATCGACCAGAATATTTAAAAAGACCCGTGTTTTTAATTTGTTTTTATTAAATAATTCAATTCAGTTTAACTTAAGAAAGAATAATTGAAAACAATAATACCAAGGTTTTCATTATAACAAGGTAATAACTGATTTTTTTTTTTATTATTACTCAAGCATTATGTCTTTCTTTTTACATTTTTACATTTACATTAAGTGTTTTTTCCATAACATTAGCAAAGATTATCGTACTTATTTTTTTTTTCAATTGTATTCAGTCGGGGTTCCCTTTGCGTATGTTTTGTGGGTCCTTGTCCTGTGTTTGTTTTTTTGTTTCATCTCCGCGTGAGGAATTTGGCAAAGGTGAGGCAGGTGAGGCAAAAAGTGTCACCTGTGTCCTTTCTCTAATTGAAGAAGGCTGAGAGAGAGAGCGAGAGAGAGAGAGAGAGAGAGAGAGAGAGAGAGAGAGAGAGAGAGAGAGAGAGAGAGAGAGAGAGAGAGAGAGAGAGAGAGAGAGAGAGAGAGAGAGAGAGAGAGAGAGAGAGAGAGAGAGAGAGGTAAATCATTGTGTACGTGTGAGTTTTACGTAACTATTCAATGTTGTGTGTGTGTGTGTATGTGTGTGTGTGTGTGTGTGTGTGTGTGTGTGTGTGTGTGTGTGTGTGTGTGGGTGGGTGGAAGTGTGTGTGTGTGTGTGTGTGTGTGTGTGTTGGGCATTATATTATTTGCTCGTCTCGTGTATGTGTG
>JAXIVD010011486.1:0-7500 GCA_036785275.1 Cancer borealis
GGAGGAGCGCGGGAGGAGGTTACCCACTGGACAAATTAATGTATTGATTAAGGCGTGTTTATTCTACATACTTAAGGGGTAATTAACAGCAGTATTATTATTGTTATTATCATGCTGTTAATATTACTTTAGGTTTATTATTATCTCCCCTGCTGCTACTACTGTTACTACTGCTATTATTACTACTACTACTACTACTACACTACTACTACACTACTACTACTACTACTACTACTAATCCTTTCGCTTGTATAGTAACTGTGTACACGAGTGAGCTTACCTGAGAAGACTGGATATCAGGTGTGTTATCAATAGTCACTTTCCTTCCTTAAGTTCATCATACACTTCATTATACTTGTATGAAAATCGTTACATTAATTATCTCTGTCCTCTCAGTTCAAATCTTTACTGTATGTGCACTGTATGATTGTATGTAATCCTAAGACGTAAAACTGTATTGTGAAGCACTACGTTGGTTCTTACATGAGCGCATTAATCAACTTGGTTCTTCTTGGGACTCAACGCTAAAAGGTTTATCCAATTTACATTTCATTTAGAAAGTCAGTTTTTGTTTTCCGGAGACAGATCCGCCTCGCCTCCAGCCCCACTCACGCACCGATCATTCCATTGCACCGCGTCCATCCACGTCAATAAATAATGATCAATATGCCACCTACGGCGTGTCCTTGCTCATTAATTATAGTGAACCGCCGTAATTACTCTGCATTTATTAACATTATAGATAATAACACACACGCACACGCACACGCACACGCACACGCACACGCACACGCACACGCACACGCACACGCACACACACACACACACACACACACACACACACACACACACACACCCCAAAATAAAATACACAACCACCGCTGAGTGCTTAGTGCCAGGGAGGGAAAAATCTCATAATTCCGTCTTATGAAGAAATGCTTTTAAAAGTGTAATTAGAAATATGATTTAATGAGCAAATTCTAACTTTGGTGAGGTCTTTCACAAGATAGTCGAGTTCTAATCGGATCAGCGCTTCCCAGATGCTCTCGTGAAGTTCATAAAATGACTTTTGCTCCTTGACTTCATGAGAGAGGAAGAAAATTAAACAAGGCACATACCCGTATTTCTAATTCAAGAGAGAGAGAGAGAGAGAGAGAGAGAGAGAGAGAGAGAGAGAGAGAGAGAGAGAGAGAGAGAGAGAGAGAGAGAGAGAGAGAGAGAGAGAGAGAGAGAGAGAGAGAGAGAGAGAGAGAGAGAGAGAGAGAGAGAGAGAGAGAGAGAGAGAGAGAGAGAGAGAGAGAGAGAGAGAGAGAGAGGAGAGAGAGAGAGAGAGAGAGAGAAGAGAGAGAGAGAGAGGAGAGAGAGAAAGAGAGAGAGAGAGAGAGAGAGAGAGAGAAGAGAGAGAGAGAGAGAGAGAGAGAGAGAGAGAGAGTATCATTAGTATCAAATGCTGCATAATATATCAATATGAAGACGTAATGAAAGTATCCCTGAAATTTTGAGACAAATGAGGTATGGAGGCGGAAGAGAACCAGCAGAAGCAACTCAGAACCTGGAGCAAAAGGAGGTCAGTATGGAAGGAAATAAAAGGGAGGAAAGGAATAAGTTAAAGGAGGAGGAGGAGGAGGAGGAGGAGGAGGAGGAAGAGAAAGAAAATTAAACGTCTTACATAAGCGAAATAAATGAGTAAGTATGTATGTTATAGAGTGTAAAGAAATAAATGTGTTATGACAATAGGGAAGTGTGAATACTGAGGTTGATGTATGAAAGTATGTGTTGATAATGAAGAACTGGAAGACGGCTGGACACTATAACCTGCCACTCAGTACTTCCAGACAAGACTCATCTCTATATATATCACGTTTAGACAGTTTTACATTAACATATAAACTTCCTTGGTCGTTCCTCCAATCCTCCTTTTCTATCCATCTCTATCTTCCTTCCTCCTCCTCTTCCACCTCTTCTTCCATCCCACATTACCTCCAAACATTCCTTTCAGTTTTATCTTGATAGTTTCGCGTCGCCATTCCGTGACTCCATTATTTCCTTCGTCTTCTTTTCCTCCCCTTCGTTCGTGGTTCATTAACTCATTCGAAGAGTCTATTTTATCGCCTTTTGAGAATGAAAAATGAGTCTCACCAACTCGACACACAACACCCGTCCCTCATCACCGCCCACACATATGCTGGAGTTACGGGCAGCAAGAAAAATTGCCGCCCT
This sequence comes from Cancer borealis, assembly GCA_036785275.1. Lineage (NCBI taxonomy): Eukaryota > Metazoa > Arthropoda > Malacostraca > Decapoda > Cancridae > Cancer > Cancer borealis. Next base: position 2,221 of record JAXIVD010011486.1, read on the forward strand.
TAAATTAGCTCTTCCCTTCCTGACGCTTGCAATGAAGGCTCCTCCCGGCGACACACACCGCGGCCTTCATATGCAAATCCTGCTCCTTCGAGGCTCCCTGAAGCTGCAAATTGTAGGTCCGTAGATGGTTGAGCGGCTGAAATATGGCTAAGAAGTATAGACTCCTTGATCACCATCTCTCCATGCCTGCCTGCCTGCCTGCCTGCAAGCGGCCCAGCGAAGCGGCAGGAGGTGAGAGGATCAGGGATTTTGTGAGGCCCTGGGAGAACGGGGCTGTCTGTTAGGCTTCTCATAGTGCCTTGAGGAGGTGGAGGAGGAATAAGAAGAAAAAAGGAGTAATAAGAGGAGAAAGAAAGAGGAGGAGGAGGAGGAGGAGGAGGAGGAGGAGGAGGAGGAGGAGGAGGAGGAGGAGGAGGGAGGGAGGGAGGGAGGAGGGAGGAGGTGGAAGTGGAGGAGGAGGAGGAGGAGGAGGAGGAGGAGGAGGAGGCGGCGGCGTGATGAAGATCCGCAGAAGCCCAGGAACTCTGTATGGAGGCTAGAGAGTGGAAATTCAAGTTGCGGAGGAATTCTGTGGGTGTTTTACGGCTCGAGGGCGATGATGGCCCATTGTCTACGGGTACAGGGGTGAGGAGCTTTTGTTGGCTTGGCTGGAGGTGCCGAGGTGGAGGAGGTAGGAGGAGGGAGGAAGAGGGAGGAGGAGGGAGGAGGAGGGAGGAAGAAGGAGTAGGGAGTAGAGAGGAAGAGGAGGAAGGAGGGAGGAGGAGGAGGAGGAGGACATGGCTCCCTTTCCGGGTTACGAGCGGGTTTGGATCAGCATTTTTGTTACTCCAGAAAAAAGAAAATGGGCGGCCGGCCAGTGTGTTGTATGTGACGTCTAAAACAAAGTGGAAATTGCAATAACTTGTGAAAAAATGTATCAGTTAGTGACAGTAAAGGGAAAGTCAATTTGAATACACAGCATGGTAGTAGGAGCAGCAGGAGCAGCAGGAGCAACAACTACCACCAGCAGGAGACAAGGGAAGAGAGGAGGATCGCAGGAGATGGGATTAAAATGCATGATGGCGGCGGTGAGTTGGTGGGAGTTCCCGAGGTTTAGTGAGAGGTGCTCGCGGCGACAACTCGTGATGCCAGGAGAGTGTTGCCTCACTGATTACTTTTCGATCCTTGGGTAGGTTACAGAAAGGCGGTTCCTGCGACACTCCGCCCACCGCCCAGGCCCACGCAGCTCCGGAGGGTGGTGGAGCTTAAAAGTGAGAAAGACCTTCCCCTCACCGTCCCCAACGCACCCTACACCCTATTCTCGGCACCACACTAAAGCAACAGGACTCTGCACCTTGGAAGTGTTTTAAGGAATAGCTTCACACACTAGCGGTACACACACTCTTTATTAGCAAAAGATACAAAGATGCGATATCTAAAAAACAAAATACAATATTGTCTACAAAAACGTCACCGCCGCGTGTTTTCTTCTCATCGGCGTTTATTCATAGTTATTTTATGTTCTTTACACCTCGAGGCCATGCAGCAGATTCGTAACACCAAGTCCAAGCGAAGGGCGAGGTGGGAACTGAGCCTCGATCCTCACTGAACCTTGAACCCTGTGATGCTTGTCTTCGTCTGCTTCGGTACCTCTGAAGCACACGACTCAGAGTAAAGTTGAACCAGGCTGGCAGTTGGTGGTCATTCCGTAACACCTGACGGAGGACCAGCACCGCCGACAGTATGTTCTGACGCGGCGGGAGGCTGACTGTGTCCCTCCCCGCCCACTGCACACCCGACCACGCGTCCTCCTCGTGGTGGCTCAGACCCGGAAAGATAGAGTCGAAAATGAACGTGAACCACCTGGGCATGTGTGAGCAGCTCTCCACCACCTGCTGGAGGGTGAGGAGGGTGGTAGTTAGCTCCTGACGTGACAGGCCGAGCTCACCTCCTGCCTCATCCAACACTCTGCCTGGTGGGGGTCGCAGCGGGGGGGTGTCATGGAGGGAACTTTTGAGTCTCTCCGCCAAGACACAATCCTCAGCTGCAGTTTTCATATTGTTCTCAGGCACAGCGGGGATTCCAGTCTCCTCTTGTAGCCAGCTTACGGGCTCCTTTTTCATTTCTTTGAGTTGTTCCTCCTCTCTCTCCAAGCTTGCGTTCATCCATTTTTCTTCTCCTGCCAAGCTTGCGTCCCCCTCCTTTTCCTTTAAGCTTATTCCTACTTTTTCCTTGAAGCTTACAGTCTCTTCTTTCACTTCCAAGTTTGCGGAAGTTGTCTTAAAGAAATCGAAAGTTATGTGCAGCGAAGACGTAGAAGTGGTGCGGCTCACCTCCAGAATGTTGCTGAGCTCCGCCTTGCTGACCCCGTACCGATCCGCCAAGGCCCGGACGCTTGTGGCTGAGCGGCCCCTGTACTGGCGGAGAATGTGGATCTTGTGGTGCTGCATGAGTGTGTTCCGCGGCGCCATGGGAGAGGGAAGGGGAGGGAGGTGCTGGGAGGGAGAGACGCCAGCCCGGTCCGCCGTCAGACTATTTGCTACTGCTGCCGCCGCAATCGTTGCCTCTTAAATTCAGGTTCCTGGAGGAAATAAGAATTTTACGTTAGAAAATAAAGGAAGAAAAGTACTCGAAGTGGTCAGTGTCCGTGTAAGAAGGTCGTAAGTGGACGTTTATTTGACTGTATCTTGTTTTAACCATGTGCTTATAGGAGAGTCTGAAAGGCAGGCAAACGCGCGCGCGCACACACGAACACGAACACACACACACACACACACACACACACACACACACACACACGCACGCACGCACGCACGCACGCACGCACGCACGCACGCACGCACGCACGCACGCACGAACGCGCACGCACGCACGCACACACACACACACACACACACACACACACACACACACACACACACACACACACACACACACACACACACACACACACACACACACACACACACACACACACACACACACACACACACACACACACACACACACACACACACACACACACACACACACACACCTATATTGTTCCATATACATTTTTAGACAATGGATACTGCGCTTGGGGTGTGAGGGGAGCACCTTTCCAAGAGGCAGGTAATCAGGCCTCGGGCAGGTATATTGACTCGTTTCATCGCGTCAAAGAAACACACTCAATCATTTATCTCTGAGAAAAAAAACCACATCCTCTTTTATATTTCTCTGCATCGTCCACCGTCTATATAAAAACACACTCATAACAAAACACACAGATAATTACCAGTTAACTTTTCACACCTGGCGGGAGGGAAAGGTAGAGGAGAGCTGGCTGAAGGGAGGGATTATACAGGAAAAAAGGATAGTGAGAGGAAGTGACACGAGGGGAATGAGGTCAGGAATAGAAGAAATAAATGTGTGAATAAGAGAGAGATATTATAAAATGATAAATGAAAAGTAGAAAGACAGTGGAAAGATTAAAATAGAAATAGGAAAGGAGGGAAAGGTGCAAGGAGTGGGTGTAAGAGGCAGGCATGGGGAGGTGAGGGGAGGTGAGGGGAGGTGGGGGAGGCGAGGGGAGGTGAGGGGAGGTGGGGGAGGCGAGGGGAGGTGAGGGGAGGTAGGAGGAGGTGAGGGGAGGTGAGGTTGAGGGTGAGAGTAAGAATGTCACAGAGCAACGTTAAATGTGCAAAGAACGAGCAAGCAAGGTTTCTGATGAGCTCTGAAGGGTGAGAGTAACCGGTTCTCGAGATGAGCTTCACCATATAACTCATTCTCTCTCTCTCTCTCTCTCTCTCTCTCTCTCTCTCTCTCTCTCTCTCTCTCTCTCTCTCTCTCTCTCTCTCTCTCTCTCTCTCTCTCTCTGTCACTTTCTCCTTTTCTCCCTCTCTCTTTCTCTCTTCTGCGACCTTTTCCTCTTGTTCTGGTCCACCATCTCGTTACTCTTCCCTCTGTACTCTCTCCTTTTTTCCTTACTCCCCTTGTTCTCTTTTTTCCTTTTTTTCTTTTTTTTCTTCTTCTGACCTTTACCAGTCTTTCTCTATCTATCTATTTATCTATCTATATCTGTCTGTCTATCTATCGATCTATCAATCTGTTTGCATCAGTCAGTAGCTATGAATGAAAACTGCCCTTGCTATTTCATTACCATAGTAGTCGTAGTTGTCGTCATTTGTCTTCGTAACAGAACGACTCTTGATCTCATTGAAGTGTAATGGTGAGGGAGGAACAACCTGAACCTTCATTACAGAGTCCTGAACTGAACTAAACCTTTGCTGTCCGTGACTGACGACTTCTGATCACCATTCCTGCATTGAGTTCATTTCAGGGAAGGAGAGACATTGACGGTTGATGCGAAGAGGGACGGAGTGACAGGGGAAGCTAACATAGGGTGTGGTCTAATGGTAGGGTGAGGGGTGAGGGGTGAGGGGACAGGGTAAGCTTACATAGGGTGTGGTCTAAAGGTAGGGTGAAGGGACAGGGTGCGGTGATGTTAGTTTGAGCTTCCTTGATTAAATATTTGAAGGTTAGTCATGAAAAAGCATATAACTGGGACGAGACAGAACTGCCACGAAAGGATATATGATAGATAGGTTGGTATTGTTTTTCTGTGGTATTTGTGTGTGTGTGTGGGGGGGGGAGGGGGGAGGATTGCCTTATAACACTGACAGGACTCTCACACACTCCAAGTCTCTCATATTTTTGCCTCCACTTTCATACCTCATAAACCTCGCTACTAAATAATGTAACCAATGTCAGCTCACCCCATAGACAGCTCACTAACCGTCCCCCTCCCCCCGTTCACCCTTCACCACCACCACCACCACCACCACCACCACCACCACCACCACCAATCCACTCCTTGCAGATATGTACACCACCAGTACCATCCCCCTCACTCTCTCCCTCCCTCTCTCTCTTTCTCTCTTTTTTTCTCTTTCCCCTTTCTTCATATTTTTCTGCCTCCTTACTCGCTCTTCTCATCCTATCCTTTCTTCCCGTGATACCATATACAACCATGTTATTCCTCCTCCTCCTCCTCCTCCTCCTCCTCCTCTTCCTTCTCCTTCTCCTTCTCATACTTTTAACTTCTAGGACCCTTCTCCCCTATTTTTTCCCTTCCTATGACTTTCTCTAATCCTTTCCATCTCCATCTTTCCCTTCCTTCCTTCCGTCCGTCTACGCCTCTCCCTTCCTCTCCCTTCCTCTCCCTTCCTCTCCCTTCCGCTCCCTTTAAAAACCAGCAGCATCCGTCTCAGTTCCAGGCAACACACCCTTGGGAAGGCACGGAGAAAAGGCACAAAGTTG
>JAXIVD010011487.1:0-5000 GCA_036785275.1 Cancer borealis
ATACCAGGTATGACTCTGATCTAATATTATCTTACAACAAGGCACTCAAATAATATGTAAAGGAAGAAATAAGGTGAAAAAAGTCTACCTGCTCTCTGCCACCAGGCGGTTCCAACAATATTTTTGACTCCATGTAAACAAACCATCCCTGCTCACCGCCCACACACTCCTCATACCAATATATTATTTGCAATAGATACTGCCGTTTGCTTACTTCCACAGCAAAATGGTAGTACAAACAAGGAATAACACAACATCTGATCGGGGAACTGGGGAAGCCAGTCTGGTTGTGCAAGGCCAGGGGACAGTTATTGGGTCGGGCTAGGCAGCAGTGCCAGTGCAACAACAATCCTCCACATCCCTTAACATCATGGATCTTATATCTAGTGATCTCGCACCACTCTCTCAGGAGGGTAAAGCTATAGTGAGCACTATAGTCAAGGCTCTGACTCTTATCAATCAAGAAAAAGACCATGTCATTGAAAATCTACAAAGTAAAGTTAACTCTCTTGAGAGCAAAATCACCAAACTTGGAGATCAAATAGATGATGCAGATCAATATGAGAGGCGGGATACCATTATAATTAATGGTCCTGCTTTACTTTCTGAACAAAACATGGGAAATACAGCTGATATAGTAGTTAACACAACCAAAGATAACCTACACATAAATATAGATCATGCTGAAATAAACGTTGCCCACCGTCTAGGACCTAAACAGCAAAACAAAACGAGACCAATCATTGCTAAATTGCTTAGCAGAGCAAAAAAATCTGACATCAAGATAACATGTGTAACAGTAAAACCAAACATATACATAAATGAAAGCCTCACACCTAACCGTCATACCATTGATACAACTTTACTAGCAATCAGAAAACAAGACAGGGATGCCTTCCAGCAATGTTATACCAGAGTGTCATGCCCCCAGCCACCAACTTATCTCCTCTTGTTCTTAACGTTACTCTTTAAAGGAAAATTAATTTAAAATGAATGAGGAGAAAACTTATTTACCAGATTCAATAAGGGCTTCAGATTTAAAGTTATAAAGTTATAAAAACAAGTAAACAAATTACACTTGATTTATTTACAAGTTCATATTTACATACACACCGGAAATTTTATTTAAGTTTGTTCTGACTACCAGAAGGGTAATAAATTATATTGAAAGTAATTACTACAAAAATTAAATACAAAGTAAAACAAGATCACGAGTAGACCACAATAACCACCTCACACAAAGAAAACACCATAAAATACCATAACACCTAAATCAATTGAGGCACAGGTCAGGAAATAAAAACACAAAACAAACACAAAACAAACACAAAACAAATACATACAAAGAAATGAAAATATAACTAGAGAGAGAGAGACGTGAGCCAGAGTAAAAAGCCACTCAAACACCAATCTCTGAAAAAAAGGGAATGGATAAAAATACCCAAACTTATCTCACTCCTTTACGTTACTAAAACAACCCCACTCAAAAAAAGGGGTAGAAAATAAGATGATAGGTAAAATAAATGCGCGAAGCAAAACTCAAACCATTACCCACATCAAAACACAGTAACGTAAGAAGTAAAAGTGAAAACTCACAACACTGGCCTCACTCTCACTCTCCAATTAAAAGTACACACCAGTTCTCACCGCCATGCCCTTGACACCGCCCCGACGTGACCTCAATCTCCTGCGTGGTGACCTAGACTAGACTGACGACCGCACGGGTCACCCGCTTTATATGGGGCCCCGACCCACGCCACGCTACACCCTGGTGCTACTCAGGCCACGTGTGTGAAACAAAACTTAATACAAAGGAAACTACCCTTTAACTTATCTAATTTAACATGATATATACACCAAAACGTAGCAGATAAAAATACAAATGCATAGCCGTAATTACAACCCGCTCGCTCTCTTAACAACAATTTTAGAACTAAAAGGTGTAGAGCGAGTCATAACGCTACGTAAACTATCCTTAAAATTACAATAAAAATATCATGACATTAAATTAAAATAGTAGTTCCCAATACAATTCATCATAGAAGAAATATACAGTTTTCTTAATCTCGATCGCGTCACAGAAGACCCATGAGAGAAACTATTGCATCTATTACTTCTACATCTCCTTCTTCACCATATCAACATAACTTAACAGCTATTTTCAACACCAAGCCTACAATAACAAAAATAACATAAAAAATATGTGAACTTCTTAGGTCAACATGGTAGTAGCAGCGGGGACAACGGCCCACATTCTTTTCTATTGACCCTGCTTGGGTTGAAAAAAATTCCACTCCTCCCTCAAACAAAATGGTGGCATATACAAGATGAAGAAAGGTTCTCCTTAACGGAAAAGCTACATCCGTGACACAGAGATGGAAGGATCGTTGTTAAACTTAAGTCTTCTCACCAAAAGCACATGATAACTAATGAAGATTCTCAGAATAAATTCTTGGATAAATTCCCTATGTTGAATCAGTCATAAACTTTATATTAACCATGTGCAATAGATGCATTCTGTAAAATATTTGTACAATAACTTGATGTAGTTGATGGTGGTGATGGTGTTGGTACGTACTATTATTATTGTTATTATTATTATTATTATTATTATTATTATTATTATTATTATTATTATTATTATTATTATTATTATTATTATTATTACTATTATTATTATTATTATTATTATTATTATTATTATTATAGTTTTATTATTATTATTATTATTTTATTATTATTATTAATACTATTATTATTGCTATTGCTATTTTCATCATTAGCTGGCTATGATTATTATCATTATTTATAATTATTGCTAGTGTTATTGTTATCATTATTATTTTTGTTGTTGTTGTTGTTATTATTATTATTATTATAATAATAATGATGATGATGGCAGTGTAGGTGGTAGTAATGATTATTATTATTATTATTGTTATTATTACTATTATTATTGCAATTATTATTTCTTACAAATATCCTATTAACATTATTTTTTGTTACTACAAATATTAGCTAGTGTACCACCTCCATCATTTTACCTTATACCTTACATTCTCCATCATAATATTCTTTTCATACAGACTCATCACATAATTTTCATAGATTTCTTTCCTATTCTTAACTTCATTAAATTACAGATATATCATATCTGCTAAGCCATTTCTAGATGTAATATTTCCTTCTATTAAACACTATTTCTATCTTTTAGATTTCTGTTGTTTTACTATAATTGTTTCTACACTATTACTCATTTTGTCTATTCTCTTCATCTTCTGAATTATGAATCCCAATAATCCAAATCTTCTTCAATCGCTTTTCAATGATACAGATTAAAATGACCATACAAATGATGCAATTGGTTTAGATATAATAAATTCTATGTATGAATCACTCAATATCGATGATATATGTAAATACCATGATTCCAATTCCTACACGACTGCAATACCTACCAACAGTCCTGACTATATTGATGTCCTTCATATAAACGCCCGCTCATTAAACAAAAAATATGACCTAGTGATCTCCCTCATGAAGTCCCTTCCCAAATTACCTGATGTCCTATGTGTGAGTGAAGCTTGGCTTAACTTTACAAATGTTCACCTTCATGAAATAGATGGTTACAATTCACACCATGTACACAGACCTGATGGCTCAATAGATGGAGGAGTAGCTATATATGTAAAAATGGAACTACAAAGAACTATAATTAATGAATTTTGTATATGTGATGTCAATGCTGAATTATGCAGTGTTAAAATTACTTTACCAAATACATGCACCTACTATACTATCTCCTGCTTATATAGACCTTATAGCAAGTACACAAACGTGAACGAGTTCAATACCTTTATAGATCAACTTCTCTCAAACAGACTCTCCACAAATAATAGAAACATCATCCTTGGAGACTTTAACATAAACTTTTTCGAACACGTTTCTCACCTTCCAACTAACTCCTTTATCACCACTATGCAATCTAACAATTATTTTCCACAAATATCTCACCCAACCAGATTTTCCGATAATAATACAACAGCATCTCCATCTTTGCTTGACCATATTTGGACAAACTTAAATGAACCATCTACCTCTGGCATATTTCACTTCCCTCTTAGTGATCACCTTCCCACTCTTATGAATATTCCAACATAAACAAACCTGAAAATGAAATTCACAAAATAGGTTTTAGACTACAAAACGTAAACAACAAATTAAAGTTTACACAGACCCTATCAAATATAAACTGGAACCCTTATCTAAACAGTAACAACACGGACACCAACTGTAATTTATTCCTTAACAAGCTATATAGCATATACTATGCCTGCTTTCCGAAAGTAACCAAAACAGTCACATCAAAAAGATTACAAAAGCCTTGGATAACCCAAAGTATAATAAATTCTATAAAACATTGATACCACATTTATAAACAGTATCAAATAGATGCTATTCCTTTTGAACAGTATAAAGAATATAGAAACCAGCTAAATAATTTAATAAAACATGCCAAATCAGATTAGTATCAACAAAATTTTGCCAACTTTAAACACAGCACCTAAAATATATGGGAAATCATTAAAGAAATTGAAAACAGAAGACTTATCAAAAGTAGAACACCTATCACAATAATCTATAACAACTCAATGTATACTAACCCTCAGCAAATAGCTACACACTTACTTTTCTCAAATTGCACCGGAACTTCACAACAAACTTCCCCTCACTTAAAGATCCCACATTTCCTACCTACAAGGTAACTTCCCTCACTCTATAGGTATCCCCTTACTAAAAATCAACGACACCATAAAAGCCATCACAGAACTAAAAAATAAGTAATGTAATATTGATGAAATCCCGGTTAAAATCATTAAAGATAACAAAAATGTATTTGGTAGATCCACTAACAAAGTTATTCAATGACTATTAAAGATGGAATCTTCCCCAGTGCCTTCAAGACTGCTAAAATAATCCCTATATACAAATCTAGAAAT
>JAXIVD010011487.1:10000-11261 GCA_036785275.1 Cancer borealis
GATCTCATCATAAGGAGAGCAAGATAGGATGTACTCCACTTTGGAAGTCATAGAGTCAAAGAATTTTACATAGTGAGAGGAATTAGGTGAGAAATATACAGTAAGATGAATATAGTTAGAGAGTGACAGCCAGATGGTAGAAATTTCTGAATATTCAAGATTGTGGGTACGCGAGCAAGTAATGTCGTTACGCACATATGCGCAACAGGCAGCTTTGGATTGAAAATAAGGATAGAGAAAGTAGGAGGGAACAGAGAAAGGGTTGCTGTCAGTAGTCACAGACAATTGTGTTGCAATTAAAAAGAGAAGATGCGGTTTAGTGGAGGAGAGATGTGTTCCATCGATTGGAAATTAGATCTAAGTCCACGAATCGAGAAAATAAGTGTTAAAAGAAAATGTCAAGACGTCCGAGGTCGTCACCAGAGGGGCAGTCCGACTTGGGGACATTTTTGGTTCCCTCCCCAGATGGGGACTCCGAGGTGAAACCATTTTACATATATATATATATATATATATATATATATATATATATATATATATATATATATATATATATATATATATATATATATTTATATATATATATGTATATATATATATATATATATATATATATATATATATATATATATATATATATATATATTTATATATATATATATATATATATATATATATATATATATATATATATATATATATATATATATATATATATATTATATTATATATATATATATATATATATATATATATATATATGTATATATATATATATATATATATATATATATATATATATATATATATATATATATATATATATACATATATATATATATATATATATATATATATATATATATATATATATATATATATATATATATATATATATATACATATATATATATATATATATATATATATATATATATATATATATATATATATATATATATATATATATATGTATATATATATATATATATATATATATATATATATATATATATATATATATATATATATATATATATATATATATATATACATATATATATATATATATATATATATATATATATATTATATATATATATATATTATATTTATATATGTATATATATATATATATATATATATATATATATATATATATATATATATATATATATATATATATATATATATATATATATATATATATATATATATATATATATATATATATATATATATATATATATATATATATATA
>JAXIVD010011488.1:0-11260 GCA_036785275.1 Cancer borealis
CCACCCTGCTCATGTTAGCGTCATGTTATGTTACCGGCGCCGTGGCCTTGAGACATGGTCGTACGTCAGGCCAGCTGGTGCTACTACTACTACGTTCAGTCCCGTTGCGTAGTGTCTGCAGGGGAGGAGGGGGCGTGGGACGTTTTCATGGGGCGGCTTGAGTGTGTGAGGAAGGGTGGGAAGTGTGGGGAGGGTGGGGAGACGTGCACAATGCGTAATCCTCATAGGGGAAGGGACAGTGGGGCGGAGTGCACGTCTACTGTCGGGAAGAAAACATTGAAATTACGTACTTTGTTGCGAGGGAGAAAGAGAATGAAAGAGAGAGAGAGAAAAAAGAGAGATGGCTGATGAATACTCCATTATTATTAAGGAAGGACACCCATCAGCTAAGAGTCAAGGGTGAGGAAGGGAACTCTGTAGTGGTGGTGGTGGAGGTCATAATGGTGATGACAGGATTACAAACACATCACCTGTCTGGGGAATATAATGGACTTGTTACCCTATTGTACGTAACCCTATGTAATTCTGTTTAATTCTATGTAATTCCGTTTAAGTCTATGTAATTCTTATTAATCTGACACCTCGAGAATGTAAAAAAAGTATAAAAAACTAGTAAAACCAAGAGTATCTCATTCATTTACTGACGATACATAATGTTGATGTAATTATATATTTTTTTCTTCTTCAAAGAACGTAATACAAATATAGAGTTTCATCTACACTTTCACAGTTCACCACATTTTTTTTTATTGCTGTTGTTTGGGTGAGGTTGACGCAACGATGATTGGTGAGGTCGTGAGAGAATCATTAAATTACCTGTAATGTGTGCTGCTTCCTTACCTGTCCTTGGATGTGTTGAGTGTTCTGCTTGTACCTAACCTTGTGATGTTACCTGTTTCTGCTACATGTGGTGAAGAGAAAGAGAGAGAGAGAGAGAGAGAGAGAGAGAGAGAGAGAGAGAGAGAGAGAGAGAGAGAGAGAGAGAGAGAGAGAGAGAGAGAGAGAGAGAGAGAGAGAGAGAGAGAGAGAAAAGAGAGAGGGAGAGAGAGAGAGAGAAAGGTAAACTCAAACGTCATCAAGGTAAAATAGAAAAAAAAGATAGAATATAATGAACACACACACACACACACACACACACACACACACACACACACACACACACACACACACACACACACACACACACACACACACACGATGAGGATAGCCAGGCCCTTACTGTGCGTGGGAAGCAGTGAAGGTCGAGGCCTGACCTAGGTAAACGATGAGATAGAAAGATAAATAGACAGACAGACAGACAGATAAATAGACGGATCAGTAGATAGATAGATATATAGATAGACAGGTATATAGATAGATAGACAGACATACACAAGTAACTAAAAATACAGATAGACATGATTAATATAGATACTAATGAATTTAGAAATTGACAGGCATATAGACAGACAGACACACTGATAAACAAATATAGACAGATTATCATACAGCCAAACACACACACACATACACACGCACGTACACACTCACACACACACACACACACACACACAACACACACACACACACACACACACACACACACACACACACACACACACACACACACACACACACACGTACACATGGACAAAATGAAAGACAGGCAAACAGTAAGACTTAAAGACAGCTTAGGAGGGAGACAGGGACACAGACAGACACAGGCAGACATACAGACAGAGAAAACAGAGAGATAGATGGATGGATGTAAGAGTAAACATACTATGGTTTTTTTTAACATTGTATAAGGATGATGAGGCGGATGACTTTGAACTCCTGAAGAACATAAGTGAAATAAAGTAAAACGTGGGAGACTGTAGTGAATGTGAAGGGTGAGAAGAACAAAGGATCAGAGGGCGAAGTAGAAACAACAACAACAACAATAATAATAATAATAATGATAATAATAATAATGATAATAATAATAATAATAATAATAATAATAATAATAATAATAATAATAATAGTTTTCATATGGAGTGTTTGTTTTAAAAATGATTAGGAGTTAATTAATAAGAACTAATATCACAGTGTATAAATTGCGTTCATTAGCTTCTATTGCCTTGGTGTTTTTAATCTTATACGAATGTACAAAGCCGTGACGTCATAACAGTGAGTAGCAGAACGTGTGTGTGTGTGTGTGTGTGTGTGTGTGTGTGTGTGTGTGTGTGTGTGTGTGTGTGTGTGTGTGTGTGTGTGAGTGTGTGCGCGCGCAGGAACTAGTACTGAAAATATAGATGTCTTAAAGCATAATATTTACTCAGAAGGCTCCTCTTACTAAAACAAAGAAACATTAGAGAATATACTTATACTATAATAATAAAAAAATAAAGATAAACAAAACGATTAACAAGATAAATAGCTGCGTAGATACATGCAAACAAACAGTAAACAAGATAAAAAGAAGAAAATATACATAACTTATCAATGACACGAACATTAAAAAAAATCTTGAAGGTAAAAAAATACGTAAATCAATAAACAATAATGATAATAATAATAGTCATAATAATGATGATAATAATTGCATGTTTTCTATTTTCTTGGCCTATTCCAAAAAGCCTCCTTGAGTGATGGGTGATGAGTGATGGGTGATGGGTGATGTGTTTGGCCATGTGTAGATTACCCTCCCCCACTTTCACTTCCAAATCAGCAAGACACCCATCAACACCCACTCTCTCCTGCCCATACATACACTGCACGAAAACGAGAGGAAATGCCACACGACCCCCCGTCACCTCTGCTTTCCTCCTCCTCCTCCTCCTCCTCCTCCTCCTCCTCCTCCTCCTCCTCCTCCTCCTCCTCCTCCTCCTCCTTCTTCTTTTCCTTCTTTTTCTTTTGCGTGTTTTTTCTTTTTCTTTTTCCGGAGTCCTCGGAGAGCCAGGGACGATGACCAAACACACCGATTGGGTCACACACACAAACACACACACACACACACACACACACACACACACACACACACACACACACACACACACACACACACACACACAGCGGCCTTGCCCCCTCCTACACCCCCCTTCGAATGGCCTTGACGGTAACCTCTCCGCAGCTTCCTGGACGAAAAATAGGCGTTTCAGAATCTTGGATAAAAGAAGGAGTTAGCGGTTAGTGGAGGGTTAATGGGGATGAAAAAGGGGGTGAGGGAGACGAAAGACATATCTAGGGAGGTGATGGATGAAAGAGGGAGGCAAAGGAAGATGAAAGATGGCGGTGGAGGATGAAATACGTGGTAGGGAAAGACAGGAAGGCAAGAAGCATGCGGTAGAGAAGTCTTCGTAATGTTTCCCGCGCTCTATCAAGGTCGTGTGTTGATGAGGCAGCGAAGGAGAAGGAAGGGGAAAGGGGAAAGGGGGAAGGGGGAAGGATGACCTAAAAAGAAGGGAAAAGTAATAAAGGGAAGGAATGGGAGGCTGAAGTAATGGAGGATTTTGAGATGAGAAGCGGAAGGGAGAGCTGATGACGGCAGGGGGTAAGACCTTAAGAGAAGAAGAGACGATAAAAGATTTTTGACGAGAGGGAAGATGCGCTTATGAAAGGGAAGTGATAACAACAATTACAAAAGAAAATAACTGAGCAATAATATCTTATCTTATTTCTATACCCTTTCACACCACCTTCTTTCCCCTCTTTTTCTCTTCCTTACTTTCCTTTATTTATCTTTCGATGGTTAAATAAAGGGATGTTAGGTTGTGTCACATCCGCTACGAAGCATTTAACCCGCGTGCTCATCTCCATTTCCTAGACCTTGGATTCTGATGCGAGTTTTCACTGTCTTAGAACACAGTGACTTGGCTTCGTCTGGATCACTTTTTACCTTCCAAACGTTTGATTCCAGGTGTTCATTTACCGTCCAGTCTAGTCCTGAGATGGTGAACGAACAGCTGAGTGGAAGGAGTGTCAACCAACAGTCGTGGTCAGATTGAAAGTTGAATAAATATTAGACTTAACGCTTGGTGTTTCCTCTGGTTGGGAAGCGGCGATGAATTTTGAGGTTTGCCTGATTTTTTTTTTTTTTTATCATTATTCAGGAAAAAGTATCTTAAAGAAGGAATGGATTATCAAAGTTTGTAGTGGATTTTATAATTTCGTATTTTATTGTTGTTGGATACACTCAGGATCTTTATGCTATTCACATCAGTTATAGAGGAGAGATTGATGTACTACCTACACTTAATTCAAAACCACATCAGCACTCAACGAAAAGAAACTAAACTGAAACTTCTCACATGCTCAATCCCGGTAAATGAAATATTTTTCTTTTCTATATCACCACCAAAATGTTTTTCTTCCTCTCTTTATATTATTTTCTCTCCATATTCATTGTTTTTTTTGTATCTTATTCTTTTCCTTTTTCCCACCACGCATTCAGATCCTGATTCCTCCTATGCAGGCGCCTCGGTGTCCCCAGCAGGCAGTCACCTTATCACCTGCAGGAGTAGCTTCACACCCTCGCCATTATCACAGGTAAGAGGCGAGTCCATTGTCATTCATCTCAGACACTCGCATCTCGCAGACTCTCCTTTCTTTTTCTTATCCAGAGGCATGACGTCACTGGCCTTTATCGTCGCTGTTATCATTATGAGTCATTGTTTTTTCTATGTTAAGTATACATACACGCAGCTTCGTCATTGGTGTTTTGAGTGCATTTGGTATACATACACGCCTTAGCGCTGTTTCATGAGTGTGGTGTAGGTATAATATACATACACTCCCCTTACTGTCTTCCAAAGAGTGTTACTTAGCTATGCATACCCGTCTGTGAGTGTTTTCCTTTAAGTAAACTCATACATACACGCCTCACCACCTTGAGATAACTCGCATCGTTAGACCTTTCACCTTTGCATACGTTTAAGCACTCACTTAAAGGAAGTATCTCTGCTATTAAGCGGCTTAGATTAGAGGCTTTAACTTCGTACTGTATAAATCATCCGAAAAAGTATACATAAAACATACTTTGCATACACGCAGGACGCAATACAATGGTCACGATATACATCAGACACGGTGATGTATACCAAGACGCCAGACGGACTCAGAGTAACCTTTGTCGCGCCCACAAGGAGAATATAGTTTTATTTCTGCATCTTCTGTCTGCATTCCTAGCCTCCCACTCACACGTAGCCCGTCCCTACCTTAGTGACCTTGGGACCTGTGACCTGTGACCTGTAACCTTCTGCAATAGGTAAACACACGTCAATTATCCCATTAATATAACCAGAAATTAAAATATTCTTATGGGTCATATAATTTCCTCTTATCATGCATTTTTTCTCCTTCTTTCGTGCTTGTATAGGAAAAAAAAGCGGATAACAAGATGAGGTAATTGTAAGACGAACGCAATGAGTGTGTGTGTGAGTGTGTGTATAGTGTGAGGAAACCAGGGTGTGCTTCAAGGAGTGGGTGATGAGTGTGAGGAATGTATGAGGTGTGTAACCATGTGTGTCATCCCTAACGAGGCGTGACAGTGTGACGTCATGGGCACCACAACCTTGATAATCTGCTTAATCTCTCACGGTGGAAGTACAGGTGAAAGGCTGTGTGTGTGTGTGTGTGTGTGTGTGTGTGTGTGTGTGTGTGTGTGTGTGTGTGTGTGTGTGTGTGTGTGTGTGTGTGTGTGTGTGTGTGTGTGTGTGTGTGTGTGTGTGTGTGTGTGTGTGTGTGTGTGTGTGTGTGTGTGTGTGTGTACCTTCCAATGCCTCAAGCGTACTACAGGGAACATACACACAATACAGGTGTTATCCCTTAATTGTATGTTTCGTGATGTGTATTATTGTTATTGTTGTTGTTATTATTATTATTGTTATTTTCATTATTATTGTTATTTTTATTATTATTATTACTATTATTATTATTATTATTATTATTATTATTATTATTATTATTATTATTATTATTATTATTATTATTATAGTCGTTGTTGTTTTGATTTGTCTCCCTCCTGCCTCTTCTCTTCCTCATTCCCTCCATTCCTCTCTCTCTCTCTCTCTCTCTCTCTCTCTCTCTCTCTCTCTCTCTCTCTCTCTCTCTCTCTCTCTCTCTCTCTCTCTCTCTCTCTCTCTCTCTCTCTCTCTCTCTCTCTCTCTCTCTCTCTCTTTCTCTCCCTTCTTTCCTCTCCAACTATCTATTTGTTTATTGATGTATCTGTCATTTCTATTTAACTAACTACTTATATATCTATCTATCTATATCTCTATTCATATATATATCTATTTGTCTCTCTTTCTATCTATCTGTCTGAATATCTATCTAACTATATCTATCAATCAATCTTTTATCTATATGTCTATCTATATATCTATCTGCTTATCAATCTATCACCAAGTAATCTTTATATACACAGTCGTATTTTTTGTTACGCTACAATTATCACACTAAATTGCTAGTTATTACATGAATCAGCATTGTTTGTTATCGTGTGTCCGTTCTTTCTGTATTTTCTTCTCATCTTTTTTCCTCCTTCATATCTTCCTCCTTTCTCCTTGCCTCACCTCTTCTCAATTCATATTTTTTTTATGCCTCCATGTTGTATTTTGTTTTTCCATCATCCATCTTTGCCCTTCCTCATTTCCACACTCCCAGACGCACCACGCATACAAAATGACTTGATACTTTCCTTACCCTATACTCTTCCTCCCTCTCACCCTCTCCCCTCCTCTCCCCTGGCGTGTTGATGACGTCATTATCTGTTTACGTAATATTCGTGACGTCATCGTAGGAAAATTAGTACCTACACAATGAAGAGGGAAGCAAAACATGTCTCCTCGTACCCGTCCTTCCCCTGTTTGTTATTTTTTAGTCGTTGTGTAAAAGTGAGGAAGGTTATTAAGGGTGTAATTCTACCCTACGACGTCCAAGAAGTGGCTGGTTATCGGGTCTTCATCGGTAAAGGGAAGGAAGTGATAGGATATTGTTTTTTTCTCTCTCTATCTCTATCTCTGTTTTCTTCCTCCTTCTTCTTCGTCTTCTTTTAATTTTTCTTCATCATCCTTCAAGAGTTGCGTCATATTTACCCTTGTGTCGAAAAAAGAGGAGTGGGAGGAGAAGGACACAACGACTACTGTGTCTCATCGCTTGCCTTGCTATAAGTGTCTTTAAAATAGACATAGGCTTTTGACATTTATCAATATTTACTTATCAATTTACCCAGCCAATCATTAGCCCTTGTTGGTTCTTTTTCTCTTCGTCCTCCTTGTCCTCCTCATCCTCCTCGTCCTTCTACATATCTCCATCATCCTTCAGTCCTTCCTTGATTTCTTCTCCCTTCCTTGTTCAGCTATTTCCCGTCTCTCCCTATCTCTCTTCGTCCCTACTCACTGTTTATTTTTAATCCCCAGAATGAATCATCCTCATCTTGCAAGCATCTCTGATCCGCCACGACCTGCCTTAAGTTTGCTGTTCTTCATCTTAATTCTGATATTTCTCGGTAATCTTCAACTTCCTTCAACAGCATTAAATGTTCCCTCATTTTTTCACCTCTTCACATCTTTTACCCATCACTTTTATCTTGTTTAATGCTTTTTTTTTCCACCAGTAGCTACCATTATCTTGTATATTAACGTGTCCTTATTCTTCTTAGCAGACCCTTAAGTTGTGTAGCAGTTCCAGTAACTCCCTTAATTTGCCCGGACGTTCCTAACCAACCCGTCTCCCCTACTTCCCTTTGACCATTTCCTAACGCACCCTATTTCTCCATATCCCTCCCTATGTCTTCTTTCCACTATATTTTCTCGAATCCAACTTTTCGTTTAAGTTTATCTGTGTTCATTATAGTTGTGATACGGATTATAGTTTCATCGTTATATTTTTTCCAAAGATGTTATGAAATTTGAGGTATTGGAATTTAGGGGAACTTACCTTCATCAGTAACATTGTTTTCCCGTTATTTTTTTGATTATTTTACAACATCTAGCCACCATAAAACCACTTTTTTCCCGCTCCATCCATACTCTTTGTTAGCCATTCTCAGCCTTTCAATGGTACTTAATATTCCCTGTTCATCCATTCCCCCATTGCCCTCAGTCCTTTATAGGTTTCCAGCTCACTCACCTCCCATTCTCAGCCACTTTTTTTTCTTTTTTTCTATCTCTTCACCCGTGGATCCCAAGACTGAGCATTTACTATCCTTCTGCAGTGTTGTGTGTGTGTGTGTGTGTGTGTGTGTGTGTGTGTGTGTGTGTGTGTGTGTGTGTGTGTGTGTGTGTGTGTGTGTGTGTGTGTGTGTGTATGTTCATCAATTATCTGTGGTTAGACGGACCACACACACACACACACACACACACACACACACACACAGACACACACACACACACACACACACACACACACACACACACACACACACACACACACACACACACACACACACACACACACACACACACACACACACACACACACACACACACACACACCTGATCTCTAGCTGCTATTTACACACACTGAATTAGGAATGGGGAAGCACCTGAGAAAAAAAAAATCTCAGAAGTAGAATCAATTACACAAAAAATAATGATTAAATAGTGATGATAACCATAATGATAATGATGATAATGATGATGATAATGATACCAAGCATTATAGGATACCCAAGGGCTCACTAAATGCTTGTTGGGTGTGCTGTGGCTAATTTTTCTCCTCGTTCATGAATAATACATTCGTTCAAAGTGGCGTCCCTGCCTGATTTGTGTTCCAAGCCGGATGTGTTCGAGGAAGAGCAGCAAAGAATCTTCAGGAATCTCAAGTGACTAAGACAGTGGTAGCGGCGAAAGGCTAGCCATGACTTACCCCGCCCTGCCCTGCCCCGCCCCGCCCCGCCACGCCGAGCCCCGCTGCCTCCCGTACCCGCCATGCTGCGTCACCAACTATTTTACTTGTCTCAGGAAAAAAATGATAACTTGCTACTTCATTAGGGCTTCCAAGCTTAAATACTAATAATGAAATGGCTGAGGACGTATATAATTTGCTAGGCAGTTAATGGAGGATGCTTTGTAATTGTTATGGTGTGCAGGTTGTGGTTCCGTGTAACAACGCAACACAACGCAACACAACGCAACACACTGCCAGGGTCCGCATACCTGTGTGTTGACTGTATACTCACTCTACCAGGTACCTTTGCACATGTAGAGGCCAATGCACGGTATTATAAAGGCTGATGGGCGGTGTAGTGCGATATGCCAGTTGGTTCCAATCAAGTAATTTAATGTATGCTGATTACATAATTTGGTTGGACATGATATAATGGTACATGATTAGTTATACATGTAATTATGCCTCACGTGGCCACAATGACCTTGACGATGCTACCCTGACCAAGACACGACTAGTTGCGTTGACTGTCTAGGGAACCGATATTCTAGGAAGGACATATTTTTTAATGGTGTTACAATCGTTAAGAAATATTTATACACCAAGAGTTAATGAGTTTAAAAAATAAGGAATGTAGATTGTATGTGTTTTCTTCATTTGTGAAATAATTTGAAGGTGAATGGTGTGTAAATCATTCTATTGTATTCTTAGATGCGGAGACTCAGGTGACACAACGGAGGTTTTCTAAGTTGAATACAGTATGTCAAGCAGTGTAGGTAACTCTGTCCAGGACGCTTATTAAACCTTGATAAAACACAAACCTGCACACGGACACAAAAAACCCCCACTGAAACCCTTACGATCTTAGAGTCTTGAAAGAAAAAAAAACAATCGTCCTGACTTGTCATATTAATATACCCACCATAAGTAACTCTAACAAGACGCGTCATCATCACTTGACGTAACATTCAAACTTGTCAACTCACGTCCTCTCCTGACCACCTCCATCTTTAATTTGCGGTAAAAAGAGGGACGAGAATAATACTTCTCAAAACAAACTGACGATGGACTTACAATGGTTAAGTTATGCAGCTTAATGAGGCGGAGTCTGACCCGCAAATGGGCAGGTTAATGCACCATAATGCAAGTTAGTATACAGCTATTAATTACTATACGACTCACGTCCTCTGTTGACTCCGGGGTGAGATGAGGCCATGTGGAGGGAGTTCACGTGTAGCCCTTTTGAACACCTCCTAAATACAAGATCAACAGGTAAAGGTAGTGTCGTCCTCTGTAGTGATTATGACTGACGATTCTTTGGTTGGGAAAGTTGGTTCATTCGCTTGTACGTTGTATTGTACTAAGACGGTGTACATAAGGTGTGAAGCGTACAACATTATACATCATTAGACACAGGAACTAATAGATAAATATATAAAAGAATACATAAAGAAAGAAAGAAAGAATGGAATATTAAAAAAAGGCGGTTGATATTCTTATTCATTCTTTCTTTTTCGTTCCTTGCACACCTTTTTTTTTTAATTTACTTATTGCGTGTTCGAAGATGGGTCCGTCGTGTGTGTTGTTGACCTTACCCGCTGCTAAGAACCTGTGACGTCATATCGGAAGTGACGTAGGAACAGTTGCATCATGACGTCATTGTCCCCTCTAGGCTGGTGGCGTCCCGGACCTGCCCAGCTCAGAGTACTCGGAACAGCTACCTACACTACCTACCTAGAGTACTCATGCCTGTTACTCTCTCTTCCTCTCCATTCCTCTTCTGTTTTTTTCGGTTTTATTTTATTATTTACGACTTATTTTTAGTATTATTATTGATTTTTGTTCTCGTTAAGTTTTATGATTTTTTAATTAATTTTTTTTTAGGTAATATTGGTTAGGAATTATTGTTATTGCATTTACATTTTCCTGTATTCATTTTTTTCTTAATTTTATTCTTTCTTCCCATTCGTTTTTTTGTTTGTTTGTTTTTTCGTTATTTTAGCATAATTTTCTTTCAATATATTTCAGTCATTTTCTTTTGTTCTTATTTTTCTTCAACACCATTACCAATACTATGACCATCTTCATCATCATCATCATCATAATTATCATCATCATCATCATCACCAATCAACTTTTTCTTCTTCATCCTCTTCATCCTTTCCTTTGTTCTTTCTCTTCTTCATCAACATTCCCTTCTCCTCCTCCTCCTCCTCCTGCTCATCGTATGCTACACCACTCCCTTCCTAACTCATCATTACTCCTTTTGTGAGCACCGTATGACTGCTGCTGTCTATATCATTATCATATTACCATCTAATCGCTAGACAATTGCGTTGGATTGGTATTTACGATCGCATTCAAATCACTTGTGTCCGTCCAATGTAATCTATCTATTAAATGTTATCTA
>JAXIVD010011489.1:0-7500 GCA_036785275.1 Cancer borealis
CGACGATACGAAAATCACGAGTAAAGTAACTACAACCGCCGATAAACTACAATTTCAATCAAACCTCAACATGTTAGTCTAGTCAATTGGTCAAAGAAATGGCAAATGAAATTTAATGATGATAAATGTAAAGTTTTGCATATCGGTAGCAATAATCAATTCAATAAATATACAATGAATGACTCTGAACTTTCCAAGGTTAACCATGAAAAAGACTTAGGGATAACTATTAGTAACGACCTCAAACCAGATAAACATTGTTCAGACGTTGTAAAAAAAAAGCTAACAAACTGTTCGGTTTCATCGGTAGAAATTTTGATTATAAATCTGAAAAAGTTATCCTTACATTATATAATGCACTCGTACACCCTCATCTAGAATATTGCATTCAATTTTGGTCACCATACTATAGAAAAGATATTAATAAGCTGGAGAGAATACAAAGAAGAATTACTAAAATGATCCCAAGACTGCGAAACAAGTCTTACGAAGAACGTCTAAAGGAGCTGAACTTATTCAGTTTATCCAAACGTAGGCTACGAGGGGATCTAATTGAGGTTTTTTAAATTTTCCATGGTTTTGATAATATTAACATAAACGATTATGTAACTACCGATCTCACAAGCTCCACCCGTAACAATGGCTTCAAGATCATTGGTAAGCGCTTTAGATCAAATGAAGCGAAGCACTTTTTCTTCAGTAGAATCGTAAATGTTTGGAATTCTCTGCCAGCACAAATTGTCAACAGTACTACAATTGAATCATTTAAGAAAAAACTCGATAAGCACTTAGGCATCTGTTCACCAAGTCGAATATTTCACTACTGCGTTTATTTATTTATTATTTATTTATTTTTTTTTTTTTTTAATAGCATAGATTACTCCTTGTTTTTTTTTATTTCTTTCCTATACATATTCCATGTTAGTTTTTTCATGCTAGATGGTATCACTTCCTCTTCCGGCCAGCTTCGGCTGGAGGGAGGGGTGGGTGGGGAGGAGCCCTTCCACTTTGCTGTCCTTTTGTCTCTATCACGTAGATATTATAGTAGTAGTAGTGTAGCTAAACAGACAGCCTCGTTAGGTCCAGTAGGACTGTTGCTGTCTGTTCTTCCTTTGTACTCCTTTGTACTCCTCCTCCTCCTCCTCCTCCTCCCTCCTCCTCCTCCTCCTCCTCTCCTCCTCCTCCTCCTCCTCCTCCTCCTCCTCCTCCTCCTCCTCCTCCTCGGCTGGGAAGTCTTGGTCACTGGGGAGCGTGGGAGAGCCTCGAGGCGCCGTCCTTCTAAAGACACTCATTTTTTTCATACAGTTGTCGTGGACTAAGGGATGCAGCGGAGGGAGGGGGCGGAGGGAGACAGGGAGGGAAGGAAGGATGGAGGGAAGGAGGGAGGGGAGGGGAGGAATCAAGTGAGTGATGGAGGGATTATAGAGTGAGTGAGGATGGGATTATACGTCAATGTGAGTGAGAGCAGGAAGTGAAACAGACAAAAGAGGTGCGAAACAGGAACGGGACATGTTTAAAACCTTGATGAATTGCCCGCGAGAGACGCACGCACGTAACTTAGTACCAAACGTGAATGAAACATGTTCTGTATGTAACTAAGGTAGGTAGGTAGTGAACATAACTGGAACAGGAACTGAACGTGGAGACAAATCGAACTTGGTAAGATCTAAAATGAAAAATAGACGTGGATGGGACAAGCTTTACCCAATAAATCCAGAGTGAGCCCCCAGGAGACAGGTAGTGAACGGGAACGAGACAAGTTGTGTTCTATGACGTAGACGGAAGGGCGAGACATGAAGGACCCTGTGTATATATGTGTGTGTGTGTGTGTTGTGTGTGTGTGTGTGTGTGTGTGTGTGTGTGTGTGTTGTGTGTGTGTGTCCTTTCCTTTCCCACACATGAATATTGTACTCGTTAAAGAGCATCACGTGTTACCTCACAAGGAAAAACCTGCTTCCGTAAATGACCGGTAAAGAGGACCATTAAACCAGGTAATCTAACACCCTGCCAATGGGGGGGGGGGGGGGAGAGAGACAGGTGTTACTTCGATGTACACCTTCCTTCCTTTGTCCAGGGTTACAAAGGAGATGCAAAACACGTGTACGGTAAGCTGCCACGTGCTTCTCATACATCGTGACTGTGGCTGCAAGGATTGTCGTGCGGTAGTAGTGGAGTAGTGGAGTAGGTAATGTAGGTGTTAGATAGATAATATAGTAATAAACACCTCTTGTCTATGCAAACACATACCCTTGGCAGTACAAAGAGTGTAAGGGTGTGCTAATTTTCATCAGTTTCTGGGTTCAAATACTCACTCAAATAGATTTGTTTTCATGCATCTTGGACTGAATGAATGACTAATTATATATTATACATAGTACATAAGGTCGAATTTCCCAGTGGGGAGAACGTTATGGGTTGTCTGTAGGCGTTTTGCTTGAGTTATGAGTCGTGAGGTATCGAGTCACTGTTTCGAAGCTTCCACAAACAACGAATCAGAGTGGGACATCTTGCGGAGCTGACGTGAACTCATCTGCAAACACACTGCATTCACCGGATAAGACGGAGAGGAAATTGGATCCGATAACAGGTCTCTCAAGGGAATACACTGTTGCCTTCTCATAAAAGTAATATTGAAGGTCAGGGCTTGAAAGGGATGGAGGCAGAGGCGGCTGGGTGGAGGAGGAGGGAGGAGGACGTAAGGGGGAAAACAAAGGCTTTAATAAGTGTTGATTAATCGATTGGTCTTTCCATCAGCAGCATCGTTAAAGACTAATGATTTTGTTAACCTCTTTCAATAAGCCTCGCCGGACATTGTACACGGCCAGTCATCCAGGTGGCTTTATAGTACAGTGACTCGTGGCTCGGGGGTAGTTTCCTCCATATTATCTGAGTTTCCCCTTAACACTCTGACATAAAGGAGTCCAGTTTTTTTATTACAGCCTCCAAGTTTCTCCCGGGTTACCATCTCCTTCCCCTCTGTTTCTTAGTTTCTCACAATATCACTCAACCTAACCTAACCTAACCTAACCTTCATATTATGCAACATTAACATCACTCGTTAGTCTCAGTGACATGGAAGGCAGAACACACGCGTTACACAGACATAACAGCGAGATACACAGCGTTACAGCTTCATTGTAACACCATTCTTTGCCTCACTTAACGCTGTGCTCCACTACCAACATGGCGTCAAGGTGTGTGGTTTTTGGTGTGGTGGTTTTTGGTGTTTTTTTTGGTGTTTTTTCTCCCTCTTCCCTTCGATAAAGACAAGTTATGGCGTCCAGCTTGCCGCCTTTATGCCTCTTTTGCTCTTTATATTCTGTCTCCCACCCGCTGTGCACTCACCACACGCACACACACACCATACACACACACACACACACACACACACACACACACACACACACACACACACACACACACACACACACACACACACACACACACACACACACACACACATAAACACACATACAAGGAATATTCTTGACATAGTTGCTGGCGAAAGAGAAGGAAGAACAAGAACAAAAAACAAGGAGGAGGAGGAGGAAAGGGATGAAGAGGAGGAGGAGGAAGAGGAACAAGAAGAAAATGAGGAAGCTAAAGACAATAGGGAGAAGAGGTGGAAGAGGTGGAGCAGGAGGAGGACACGGAGATAGAGAAGGAGTAAGAGGCGTAAGAGGAGGAGAAAGAGGAGGAGGAAGAGGAGGAGGAGGAAGAGGAGGAGGAGGAGGAGGAGGAGGAGGAGGAGGAGGAGGAGGAGGAGGAGGAGGAGGAGGAGGAGGAGGCATAGAAGGTGATGCTGGTGCTATATTTACCTGGTCTCGTCACTCCGTCGCTGTCATAACTCTTATCTTCATCATCATCAGCCACTGTCTTCGAAACACACACACACACACACACACACACACACACACACACACACACACACACACACACACACACACACACACACACACACACACACACACACATGTATTTATTTCTTGAAGAGCTGTTTTGTTTAATATTCAGTACTGACGTCATACCTTACGAGTCTCTCTCTCTCTCTCTCTGTCTCTCTCTCTCTCTCTCTCTCTCTCTCTCTCTCTCTCTCTCTCTCTCTCTCTCTCTCTCTCTCTCTCTCTCTCTCTCTCTCTCTCTCTCTCTCTCTCTCTCTCTCTCACCTGTAATTAGCATCTTATTTCAACTTTCCTTCTAGTATGGTTAACTTGAGGTGAAAGTCGACACATTTATTTGTAACGCAATTTTACGCAACGAGGGGAGCTGTACAGGTTAGCGTCAGGGAGGGGAGTGCTGGTGACAAGGGAGGAAAGGGTGTTAGTGCCAGTAGGGGCAGAGAAAGGCAAGGCAAGGCAAGGGAAGGTAATAGTGTTAGTGGTATATATACGTAGACGTCTGAAAAATATTGACCTTCATGATGGCAACATTGATCATTGCCAGACACTCCTGCTGTCCGTGTTTGGTGTTCCTCCTCGTATGTTATCGTATCCTTACTTTTATTGAGTTGGTGTTTTTTTCATGTGTTTGTGTGAGTTTTTTTGGTGGTATGCGTTCCCTTGCTGGCCAGACCTCCGTAACGCTTGGTGTGACGCGGTTGCCAAGTTACATGTGGGTTATATAGGTGTTCTTATGTGGCTTGAAGTGGGTTGCCAGATACTCCCAGAAAATAGTGTCAGATTTTTGGTTTTTTCTTTGAACGTTCTTCTCTGTGGAATGAAAATTGTTATGTGATTTTTATAGATTGACGATTTTTTTTCCGGTTACCATGTTTGGGGGGGGGAGGGGAGTCCAGTTTCAAGTTCCTCTCACTGTGTACAAAATATAAAAGTGAAAATCATGTATATCCAATGTCTGTCCTTTTTTCTGTAATTACCAAATGCACCTCGAGGGTCTGGGGTTGTGACTTCAGCTCAAGAAAAAAATTGTTGTAAAGTGGAATAGACAAGAGCTTTAAGATAAGGTATCCCAGCGTACTAATGGTTTTGAGGCTTCACAACACGACTTTTAACACCTCGCCTAACACACCACTTCACCTCGATGTTGTGAGGCGGTACCAGCGTCTTAGTATAGATGCTTTGCCGACGTTTGAGAGAGAGAGAGAGAGAGAGAGAGAGAGAGAGAGAGAGAGAGAGAGAGAGAGAGGGAGAGAGAGAGAGAGAGAGAGTTAACAAGTGTAGGTGGTGAAATTCTTCCTCAAAGGAGACTATGTGGACAAAAATAGATATATGTAGTGGAAAACTCATTTAACTTTGAACTTAACTTTGCAACTATTATACAAGTAGAGGAGCGAGTACCTGTTTACACATTGAATTTTCTTCTATTCCTCTTCATTTGGGGAGTTGCGTTGATGTCGTAAGTTTTAATATATGTAATTACGACTCGTGTCATTCCTAGTTTCGAGCACAAAGTGAATTACGTCTTAGAGCAGTTTATGTATTTTTTTTTTCTTTCCTTCTTGTGACTTCAACATTCCTTAAAAAAAAAGTCATGAAATTACAAAAAAAAAAATCTAAGAAATCTTCGTATTTCAAAATCTTTTCCTTTTTTCATTTCCTTTATTGTGTTTTTCATTTTCTTTCTTTTCTTTGGATTATTTTCCTTCCTTCACTAGTGTTATTTTGTTCTCTTTCTGTCAGTAAGTTTTCATTTCCAGTGTTGTGTGTGTGTAGTTTTTTTCCCCCTTTTTTCCATCAGTCATTCATCAGCAAACAAGTTAAACGAAAAAAATTATTCATAAACTTTTGAATCCATGACAGTAACACGCAGAGCTGCTACACCACACCTGCACTCACCCTCAACACACCTTAATTGTACCACATTACACCTCTTAAACACACCTGTACACTCCACACCACACCTGTTCACTTCACTCCATGCCACACCTGTCACCTGCTACTCCTAATTACCACGTCTTCCACACCTGCACACACCTGCACACCTTTATAATACATTGTCCTAAATACCTTCACTCCCACATTTGCTATATATTTGTTAGGTGAGAAAGGAAATCAACTCAATTTTAATGACCTAGTTTTGCTTATTGTATTTTATTTCTCGTGTTTGTGTGGGTGTGTATGTGTGTATGTTTGTCTGTTTGTCTGTTTGTCTGTTTTGTTAATGTAGTTTCGAGGCATTTCAAAAATCATATTTGCGATTAATTTGAGTTACGGTTACAAACATACTTGACTTGGAGAAAAAAGTAAAGTTATTCTGCACTATCTACGGTTTTTCTTCTTCTTTTTTTTTGTTTTGTCTGTGTGCAAGAATACATGAAAGTGAAAGGAAATAAAAAAAAGAAAAAGAAACTCCATATTTACAGAGTTACCAAATGAAAAATCATATTAAAATCCACATATCAGTAATGTTGCTGACGTGACCAATGCTAAAACGAGAATATTATCAGCTTCATGTCAGTTAATCATTTATACACTTTTAAATATCGTTCCATATAAAAGAAATAAACTATTCTCATACATTAACGAGAGACAAGTATTCACCAATTAGACATGTGGGTTGTTTGCGGTGTTGTTACTGGTGGAGACACACTGAGCGATGCAAAACAAACTAAGAATAAAGAAATACACTGCAGAAAGGGTGGAAGGATGGCTGTGAGTTGAAAAAAAATGACTGTGTTGCATCTGCAGGTTGTGATGATGGAGTGAGTGGTTTTTCTATCCTATGTAGTGTTTGATTCCTTTGTGAACACGCCCTTGGAACTCTGTTATGTGGGTCCAAGGCAGGAAGGCACCTCGTCCTTGGCGCCTCACGCCGTGCTCTACGGCAGAACACTCAAAGATGAACACTGAGTAAATTAATATTGAATGAATAAATTATGTACTGAGTGACAAAACGCGGGAGAATAACTATAATTTGTAGTATTTTTTATTGTTATGTTGTGTTACGTTGTGTTCTGTCATTAATTCCTCGTGGACACTTTTGAATATTTTACCGACACTTCATTTTTTTTTAACACTTTGATAGGAGTGAGTGAGCTTAATGAAACTCCATTAACGTTAATTCTGAGTCTCATAGAAAAATTACCAATACGACTAATGGAAATTGCATGCATGAAAATGTAGGTCAATAATCAAATACTTTATACGAGTGGTAATATTTGCTTATTAATTTCTCATTGGAACTAATCTAATCGTGTGCATGAGTAATTAGGGCAAGTCTGGGCGGTACTTAAAAGAACAAACAAACACACACACAAACAGATCATTAATGAAAGTCAAAGAATCGAGTTCACAGGCAAAGGCGGGTCATTGCCTCCTTGTGTGTGTGTGTGTGTGTGTGTGTGTGTGTGTGTGTGTGTGTGTGTGTGTGTGTGTGTGTGTGTGTGTGTGTGTGTGTGTGTATGTGTGTGTGTGTGTGTGTGTGTGTGTGTGTGTGTGTGTGTGTGTGTGTGTGTGTGTGTGTGTCCGTCCAGATGGCCTGGTCTTGGGCGTCCAGAAGTCCCATAATGGAATCAATGTGTGTTAGGATACTTGCCAGCTT
>JAXIVD010011489.1:10000-11259 GCA_036785275.1 Cancer borealis
GTAATGGGTGTTATTGTAGTGGTGATTTATTGTAAGGGGAAGGTAACTACCCACCTGGCCTTTGAAGATGAACAATTCCTGACGAAGTAATGCAATTGTGTCATATCCTCCCTCACACAAGTCAGGGATGGAAGGGGAAGGGTTGGGAGGGGAAGGTCTGGAAGGCGTGGTACTCTCTTCCCTCCCATTCCACTCCTCCTCCCACCTTCTCCTCTCCTCCTCTTCCCTTCTTCTAATCTCGTCTTCTCGTCTTCTGATCTCTTCCTCCTGCTCGCGATGTCTTCTCTCCTCTTCTTTTCTCCTTCTTCGTTCTTCAGCTCTTTCCTTCTCTATCTCCTCCCTCCTCCTTTTGTCCTTCTCGTACATGTCTTCCTCCTCCTCCTCTTCGCCCCACCACACGTCGTTCTCTGTGCTGTCCTCTGGTGGAAGAGTTGGGAGTGAAGGAAGTCTTACTCTGGGTCTTTTTTCCCCTCTCACTCTCTTTTGATGCTCCGCCACTGTCTCATAATCACCGTGATAATGAAGGTGGTCATCATCATCATCATTATCATTATCATTATCATTATCATTATCATTATCTTTATTTTTGCTGCTAACTTTGCTATCACCATCCTCGTAAGTAGTAGTAGTAGTTTCTCCAGTATTCTTAGCTTGTCTATCATCACTATAGTCATCACCATCACCACTATCATCACTATCGTTGATATATACACTATAATAGTCATCATCATCATCACCATCACTATCACTGCTACCTTGTTTCGCATCACTATCATCATCCTCTGCTTCACTGCCTCTACGGTTCCCTTTGTTATCATTATCACTATTATCATCATCATCATCATCACCCTTACCCTTGTCATCACTAGCTGCGTCTGATTGGTGGTCGGTGGTAGGCTTGCTGGTGGTGGTGGTGGTGGTGGTGGTGGTGGTGGTGGTGGTGTTAAAGTACTCGTCATCTCCCTCCAACTTCCTTTTGACTGTAAGAATAAGATACAACTTGAGAATCCTGAAAAAATATTATACTGTTAACTTTCTCTCAAATATTCTTGTTCTTTGTTGATTATGAGAGGAAAAAAAAGGACTGTTGGGGCATTTTTTTAATTACTTGATTATTAACTGAAAAAGTATATTATTAGTTATATTTTGAAGGTAGTTTTTGTCTTTTCTTAAGTTTCCCATTAAAAAACTATGTAACGAGAGATTCAGGTAGACATAGAAACGCACATTATCCAACAGATCAACGGATACAACGGTAG
>JAXIVD010011490.1:0-7500 GCA_036785275.1 Cancer borealis
CAATAATTTTTACAGAACATGTAGTCAGATTTTCTATATACATAATTTTTTCTCTCTTTCCTTTTTCCTCCTCAGGCAAAGTGAGCTGCGGGATTTCCAAGTCGAATGTGACTGATTTAAAAACAGACCTGCTGAGAAGGGGTGATGTCATTCAAGCAAACACTGGACTGTGGCCTGTAGGAATGCGAAGCATCGTCTGTGCGTGTTTTGAGAATAAAGTAACAAAGCATGTTTTGAATGGTGCCTTGAGTGCCAAACAGTAAAGGTGCAGATGTTTGTTTTGTGTTATAAAAAAAAAAAAGAAGAATCTTTTAGGTCTAAAGTTTTTGTCTAGAAGGATGCTAGAAATAGAAACACTAGACAGTGTTATTATTATCACTACCCTCAAATATCTGTATTTATGTATGTATGAACGTATGTATGTTAGAGCAACTTTGAATAAACTATGAAAAAAGATGAAATATGATGTTCAAAGAAATATGCTGTTATTGGTTTTGCATTGTATCATCTTGAGTGTTTAGCTTTAAAATAGCCCTAAAATTCTTCTTTCCAAGACTACAACACTACTTAGACGAAGAAAGGGAATCCAGTCTGATGCAACAAATATTCGAAGCGAATATCGTAATTATGGGTTTGGATATCAGCAGTGTCCTGTAGTAGGCCGAGATGTTAGTAAAACACTGGGTAAGCTAAACTCCGTATAATCAAAGAAAAAACAAGTACAAATGGGGCAGCACGCGCACTTAAGGGCATGCGTGACTGCCAAGGGTGAACTGAGCTGCAAGTACGCAGCCTCAAGGTCACATCACTAATGTGCGGTGTTGCTACTAGGCATAGTAGCTACAAAACTTACCATAACACATAACAAATAATCTAATTTACATCTCCCTTTCCCCCTTCACGCTTACAGTCTTGGTCTTTAGCGGACTTCTTAACTCTAAGTCACTTTGAGCGTCGAGATCCACTTGTGTTGGGAGGATCCAGCGCCCATACTTATGAAGAATTAAGATTTGATCCTGACAACGCGTCTTAACTAAGCTAGGATATTTGTCCAGCTAAGACGAGGAGCTTAAGATTGAATCTGAGACATCGGCGTAAAGGCGTGGTCACATTAGCTTCTGATATCGCTTGGTCTGGGGATATGGCTGAATTGGCCAGCCATTTACGCTGCATTGGCTACTGATTCTTGCTGCACCGAGCTAGCTGTCAGAACGGTCTTTACTGGCATGTTTTGCTAGCGCCAGCGGTATATGAATGTAGGTACTAAGAAACTATCGCTTATTCAGTATATATGCAACGAAAAAAAAGTTTGCACTTCTTTTTTCAATGACGTTTTATGAGTATAAGTAAAATAGGATAGAGGACAATACAAGAAAACACCCAAATATAAATTTTAATTTGATGCAAATATAGCATTTACTTCTCGCATGACATAGATGGAACGGCGAAAGAGGTCACAAGAAGAAGAAGTCCAAAACAAATCTTTCTACAAAGTCCAAAAACATGAATAGTTCAATTCATTGGTCCCATGACGCTATAATAAGTCTCATGGAAAAAGTTCATGAGCAGAAGAAGAAGAAGAGAAGTGCTTCCATAACAGTCCATAACAGCTTGTGTTGTTATTATGATCAGCTCATTCTGCAAGGCGAGTGGTTCTACTTATGAGTGTGACCAGACTGGTAGTCGTATCGCTGTAAAGCTAGGGAAAACAGAAGCCAGCCTAGCATTAGCAATAGCTAGTGTGACCGTAGCTTAGGCTGCCAGGAAGATGTCAAAAAAGCGCTACACATAGCAAGCATTCGGTTTGCATTCGGTTTGGATAACATGAAATTTAACCAATAAAAGTTTTAAAAAGAGTGAAAATAACGATGAAAAATAACAATGAATATTTTTTGGATGATTGGTTAAGATAAGAATGAGTAAATACATATATGAGGATATGTTTTTATCGTCGATGCAAGGCTCCATTCAAATGGCCTAAATAAACAAATAACTTGGATGCACTCAATTCAAATGAAATTATGGACTCTACTGCTACCTTCAGTTTTAAAAGTTTTACAAAATACCCTAGGAAAAAAAGGTAGAACAAAACCCTCCAGGACAGAACCACATATGATTTTTTTTTGATAGGCTGGGTTAGGTTAGGTGGTAAAGATTATTTTCCTTAACCACCATAATGCACTGCAATTTAAACCTCAGAAACTTGTTTAGATCACCACATCTATGCTGCTGAAATACAGAAAAAATACGATTTTTTTTTTCTTTTAGAAAATTAAAGTTTAGTTTGGTTTGACCAAGATTCTGTTA
The DNA here is from genome assembly GCA_036785275.1 of Cancer borealis. NCBI lineage: Eukaryota > Metazoa > Arthropoda > Malacostraca > Decapoda > Cancridae > Cancer > Cancer borealis. Next base: position 2,308 of record JAXIVD010011490.1, read on the forward strand.
TTTGTCAATATAAGTTAAGGTATGGTTAATTAATGTTATGTTTTATTATGTTGATTTAGAAGCTATTAAAGATTTTCTATGACTAAAACTAGATGGGTTGTGAGAGGTGCAGACACCAATTTTTTCGTAGCCACACGCCATTCTGGTGAATGTATAGAAATTCACCGAAAAATATAGCTTTGTTAGCATAACCTTCCCAGAACTACAGTTGAATAAGGCTAACTAAAACTAACCCAACCAAACCTAAATAAAATTTCACCAGACCTAACGTAACCTCAAAAGAATTTCGATTCTTTTTTTGTAATTTTGCAGCATAACTATTTGAAGTGATTTGAACAAGTTTCGTAGTTTTAATTTGCAGTGCATTTTAAAGGTAAGGAGATATTGAGTGGTTAAGAAAACGAATCTTTACCGGTTAGGTTAAGTTAAATAAGATTTTTTGTGATTGGGGTTATCATATAATAAATGTAATAATTCACATCTCAGAAGTATTCATACATTGCAAATAATAAGACAAAAAATTTTGATATATATATATATATATTTTGTCATGGGATGGTTTTGTCATCAAAAATTTTGTATCCTAGGGGGATTTTGTCCTACACTCCATGTCATTTCTTGTCCTCTTGTGTATTGTGTAAAGCATAATGTGATTATTTTTAGTATGGTCATGATCAACTCTTCTGATGAGACCCTTACATGCATGTAACACACAGTTGCAGAAAAGGCTCGGTGCAATTTTCGTACTGTATATAGATTATGAAGGTAATCTAACCACAATTTAACCTTTCTAGCTCCGTTCTGATTTAAAGTTGATCAAATTCTTGGCTAACATCCTTTACTTTTTCTCATTTAAACTTACAAGACTGTTGAATCACTGGACAAAGTTAGGTTGCTTTAAAGTGCAAAATACAAGGTGCACATACTGGTTCTTTCATTATATTTCTGATATTGATTGATAGTCTATAATCAAAACATAATAATTTATTCTTGCCTTTAATGAGTACCTTATTACAAAAGAAAAAAATATATGCTTCTTAAGGGATTCCATTGGGAACAATCACCCGGTTAGGTTGGGTAAAATTTCACTTTCACATCCGCCCAATTCTCTTTACATTCCCACATGTCCTCATGTTTATTGGGGCAAGATGGAGGATGGGGATATCTTATTAGCAGCTATTCATTAATGAGTGTCAGAATTGTTTGTGTATATCAATGTATCAATGTTAGGTTTGCCTTACCCCAAAGAAACTTTGGGTATATCTTCTTAACTATTTATTTGCTACGGTTATATATTTTTTGTGACTACACTAGCATTTCTCCAACAATTTTTTTTTACCATTTAATTTCCCCCACGTGTTTTCTTGGGAGTATATATATCAAAATTCAAAGAACAAAACAGTTTAGAGGCTGCCGTTATATCTCCCTAGTTTCTGGTATTCATCACCACTCATCACCATCAGCAGCATTTATACAACGTTTCTCTGCCACTTAATATCTTCCTCGTATATAAACACCGTTTTATTGGAGGTATATATCAATATTAAACTGTGATTTGAGGCTGGCTCTGCTCCAGCTTCGGCCATGTTGAATGTTATGATACACAGCTGATCGTCTTAAGAGTAGCGTCTAACTGCTATTCGCACCCGCAGCCGCATTTAGCTTAGGGCATGACTTATGACTTTGTCTTAATAGTTAGGACCGATTTCCGTCATTGTGTATGCTTAAGATTGTCTGAGACGAAGTCTTAGCTTTATAAGTATGGGCCCTGGTGAGGTGTTGGGGACTCGTCCGCGGTCAGAGGGCCAGCAGCATGGGACGGGAATGGCCGAATGAAGCGGCTCTTCCTCCACTATACGCGGTCGCTGGGCAGTCTGAACTGGTATTCTCGCGGCCGGCCAACACCAACCACTATGCCCACAATATCCCAACGTTCTTTTGTCCCGTCCTGAACACTAACAAGGGCACCATTCTCCAGCGGTTGAAGACGGCGGGCAAGGTCGTTATATCGAGCCTTAGAGTCATGGGCACGTTTAGCGGTGCAAGAGTCGAAGCTCTCAGCTTTAGTCTGCCACTCCTTCACGAAGGCCTTGGCGTGAGCGGCGCAGCGGAGAGGGTGACCAAATAAAATCTGGGTAGGGGAGCGTCTTGGATGGGTAGGAATGTTCCGTAACTCCAAAAGTACTATGTCAAACGCTACAGTTTTCCCTAACCTTCACTTCCTCCCAAACATTTCCTTTCATTTTTTATTCTTATCAAAAGCTTTTCTCTTCATCCTCACAACCCTACTGCTTCCATGACGCCTCCTCCTCCACCTCCTCCTCCTTAAGACGGGCTTTCCAAGAGAAGACAACGCTTTGTCATAAACGGTAAACCATTTAACTGATGAGACGTTAAAATAGATGTGCCACAGGTCACAGTACTTGGTCCCAATCTTTTATTAAATCAAAGCAATGATATCGATGAAGGCCTCACCTGTAAGATATCAACATTTGCTGACGATACGAAAATCGAGAGTAAAGTAACTACAACCGCCAATAAACTACAATTTCAATCAAACCTTAACACCTAAGTCAGTTTGTCAGAAAAGTGGCAACTATTTAACTATTTTATTTTATTTTTTTTTACATTAAAAGGGTATTGGCTAAGGGAAAAAATAAATTAAGTATAGAAAAAATCCCACTTGTCGCAAGACCCTGTAAAGAAGATAGTAGGAGAAATAAAAATGGGGGAGCAGTTCAATTTAATATGAGAGGTGTCTTGACATTCCTCTTTTGAAAGAGTTTAAGTCATAGGCAGGTGAAAAAAACAGACAAAGGAAGAGAGTTCCAGAGTTTACCAGTGTAAGGGATGAAAGAGTGAAGATACTGGTTAACTCTTGCATTAGGTATATGGACAGAATAAGGATGAGAAAAAGTAGAAAGTATTGTGCAGCGAGGCAACGGGAGAGAGGGAAGCATGCAGTTAACAAGTTCAGAAGAGCAGTCAGCATGAAAATAGCGGTAAAAGATAAAGATAGCAACATTGCGGCAGTGACTTAAAGAGTCAAGACAGTCAGTTAGAGGAGGAGAGTTGATTAGGCGAAAAGCTTTAGACTCCACCCTGTTTAAAAGAGCTGTATGAGTTGAGCCCCCCCAGACGTGAGAGCCATACTCCACACATGGGCGGATAAGGCCTCTGTACAGAGCAAGCAGTTGAGAGAGAGAGAAAAATGGACGCAGACGCCATACGACACCTAACTTCTTGGAAGCTGATTTAACAAGAGTAGACATATGAAATTGCCAGTTTAGATTTTTAGTAAAGGATAGACCGAGTGTGTTTAATGTGGAGGAGAGGAGAAGTTAAGTGTCGTTGAAGAAGAGGGTATAGTTATCTGGAAGGTTATGTCGAGTAGATAGTTGTAGAAATTGAGTTTTTGAGGCATTGAACAAAACAAGGTTTGCTCTGCCCAAATCAGAAACTAGTGAAAGATCAGAAGTTAAGCGTCCTATAGCATCTCGCCTTGAGTCATTTAATTGTTGTTGGATTGGGCGTCGGTAATACGACGTTGAAAAATGCAAGGTGGTGTCATCAGCATAGGAGTGGATAGGGCATTGAGTCAGATTTAGGAGATCATGGATGAATAATAGAAAGAGAGTGGGCGATAGGATAGAGCCCCGAGGAACACCCCTGTTGATAGTTTTAGAAGAATAGTGACCGTCCACTACAGCAGCAATAGACCGGTCGGAAAGGAAACTGGAGATGAAGGTACAGAGAGAAGGATAGAATCCGTAGGAGGGTAGTTTAGAAATTAAAGATTTATGCCAGACTCTATCGAAGGCTTTTCATATGTCAAGACCGACAGCAAAGGTTTCACCGAAATCCCTAAAAGAGGATGACCAAGATTCTGTTAGGAAAGCAAGAAGATCACCAGTAGATCGGCCTTTACGGAAACCATACTGGCAATCAAAGAGAAGGTTGTGAGCTGATAGATGCCTCATCATCTTCTTGTTAAGGACAGACTCAAAGGCTTTAGAAAGGCAGGAAATCAAAGCAATAGGGCAGTAGTTAGAAGGATTGGAGCGGTCACCTTTTTTAAGGACAGGTTGAATGTGAGCAAACTTTCAGCAAGAAGGATATGTAGAAGTAGAGAGACACAGACGAAAGAGTTTGACCAGGCAGTGAGCGAGTTCGGAAACCCTGTTTTTGAGAACAATAGGAGGGACTCCATCCGGACCGTAAGCCTTCCGAGAATCAAAACCAGAGAGGGCCTGGAAAACGTCATGACAAAGATTTTTAATTTTAGGGATGAAGTAGTCAGAGGGTGGAGGAGTAGGAGGAATAGGCCCAGTATCATCCAAAGTAGAGTTGATAGCAAAGGTTTGAGCGAAGAGCTCAGCTTTAGAGAAAGAAGAGACAGCTGTGGGGCCATCTGGTTGAAATAAAAGAGGGAAAGATGAAGAAGTAAAATTGTTAGTGATATTATTAGCTAGATGCCAGAAATCACGAGAAGAGTTAGAGTTAGAAAGACTTTGACATTTTCTATTAATAAAAGAGTTTTTAGTAAGTTGGAGAATAGATTTGGCATGATTACTGGCAAAAATATATAGGGCATGAGTTTCAGTAAATGAATGGCTACGGTATCGTTTGTGAGCCGCCTCTCTATCATTGACAGCACGAGAACAAGCAGAGTTAAACCAGGGCTTTTTAGCTTTAGTATTAAAGAAAGTATGAGGAATGTATAGCTCCATGCCAGAGACAATCACCTCTGTTATGCGCTCGGCACAAAGAGAAGGATCTCTGACATGGAAGCAATAATCATCCCAAGGAAAATCAGAATAGTACTGCCTCAGGTCCTCCCACTGAGCAGAGTTGAAATGCCAGAAGCACCTCTGTTTAGGCGGATCCTGAGGCTGCACTGGAGTGATAGGACAGGTAACAGAAATAAGATTGTGATCAGAGGAGCCCAATGGAGAGGAAAGTTTAACAGAGTAAGCTGAAGGGTTAGAAGTTAGGAAAAGATCAAGAATGTTGGGCGTGTCTCCAAGGCGGTCAGGGATACGGGTAGGGAACTGCACTAGCTGCTCTAGGTCATGAAGGATAGCAAAGTTGAAGGTTGGTTCACCAGGTTGGTCAGTGAAAGAAGATAAAAGCCAAAGCTAGTGGTGAACATTGAAATCCCCTAAAATGGAGGTCTCAGCATAAGGAAAGTGA
>JAXIVD010011491.1:2500-10000 GCA_036785275.1 Cancer borealis
ACCATTTCACGTGCAACGTGCAACGTGCAACGTGCAACTTACTTTTTCAGCTTTCCCTCTGTGTTCCCAAGTTTTCAGGGTTAACGTCATCAAAGGAAGCACAGTCAAAAGTTTACGTTACTTTATTAGTTGAATTACAAGGGAAGACACATCCAAGCTGATACGCCGAGCTGATCGTGAGGAATGTGTATAAGTTTGAAAAACGTGCTACAGTTTCGGCCACGTAGCTGGTAACAGTCTACTGACCTGAAGGAGACGAAATGGAAGCCCTTCCCTGTTTGGGTCCTCTACGTCCTTATGGCTTATGGCTTACGCTGCTCTCCTGTCGCCTCCTTTAGCGTCTTCTTCGAGATGCATTCGAGTGCTCCTTCGGAGCTCGGCCTGATGCCACCACACACGTTGCCTGTCGGAGAAAGAAGAGCGAGCGTGCTTCCTCTCCCGAGCAGCGCCGACCTGGCTTGACTCGGAGACTCCGCCCTTCGTGTGACGTCAGAGGACAGAGTGGGTCACCCCTAGCGATCCTCACTCGATTTCAAAGCTTCTAGAATTTGCTTCTCACCGCATGGTAACTATCTTCGCGCCCATATGGCGACGCTGAATAGCCGCATAATATATATATATATATATATATATATATATATATATATATATATATATATATATATATATATATATATAATTTTTTTTTTTTTGCTTTCTTATGCAGATGAAAAACCAGCCAAGGGCAATAAAACAAGCAAAAATATGGCCCACTTGTGTTGCAAGTTTCCTAAAGAAAAAGTGCAATCAAAAGAAATTATGCCAAATTAGGGTAGCAGGTGCCTTGATAATCCTCTCTCAAATGAGTTAAAGTCATAGTAAAGTTGAAATACAGATTCAGATAGAAAATTTCAGAGTTTACCAGTAGAGAGGGAGAAGTAAAAATTCTGGTTTACCCTTCCATAAGAATGGTGGACAGAATAGGGATAGGAGTAAGTAGAGAACGTGTGCAGCATGGCCGCAGGAGAAGGGTGGTATGCAGTTAGCAAATTCAAAATATTACTTAGCATGAAAATAACGGTAGCAGATACCAATAAATGCAACATGTAGCGGAGTGTAAATGGTTTTAAAGTGGTGTCAATAAGACGAGAATCCTTTGACTCAACCTTGTTTAGCAACTCTGTGTTGCTGTATTGCTGTGTTGCTATGCGTACTCTACACAGGGGCGGATAAGGGTCCTGTACAAAGTAAGGAGCTGGTAGGGGAAGAAAAACTCTTGGATACGATAGAGGACACCTAACTCTTTGGAAGCTTTAACAAAAGAAGATATAAGACTTTCAGCTAAGATTTTTAGTAAAGGATATCCCAAGAATGTACAGTGTAGAAGAAGACGGGTTTATGTCATCGAAGTAGTGGGGAGAGATGTCTGGAAGATTTTATCGAGTACATAGATGAAGGAATTGAGTTTTTGAGGCATTGAACATACGTTTTTTTTGCCATATTCTAAAATTCTGGAAAGATCAGAAGTCAAGCGCTCTGTGGCATCTCTACGTGAGTCATTTCTTTTTTTTCGATTTGGGCGTCTGGAGAAAGACGTGAAGAAGGTTTAGACTCTAAATCTATCAATAGTGGTGTTCCACAGGATTCTATCCTATCACCCATTCTTTTTCTACTATTCATTAATGACCTCTCAATCTTAATAAGTGTCCTATCCATTCATATGCTGTTTATTATTCCTTGCAGCTTAGGTAGACGACTACTGTTCTTCCTCTAAACAGTGGCCGTCTACCACAGTTGCATTATAACGGTCAGAAAATAAATTAGAGCTGATAGAAACCGAAAGAGAGAAGCTTATGAATAAAAGCGTTGTGTCAGACTATCAAAGACTTTTGATATGTCTAAGGCAACAGAAAACGTTACACTGAAATCCCCCCCAAAATAGGATGACCAAGATTTAGGAAAGAAAGCCAGTAGAGCGTTATGATCGGAAGCCATACTGACGATCAGATAGAAGGTTGTGAGTGGATAGATGCCTCTGAGTCCTTCTGTTAATGAAAGACTCAAAACCTTTAGAAAGGCAGGAAACAAAGTAATAGGACGGTAGTATGAGGGATTGGAGCGGTCACCCTTCTTAGAAACAGGTTGTATGTAAGCATACTTCCAGGAAGAGGGAAAGGTGGAAATTCATAGGCAGCAACGAAACGTCTGACCAGGCAAGGTGCATGTACTGGAAAACTGTTCTTGAGAACAATAGGAGAGATTCCATTAGAACCATATGCCTTCCATGGGTTAAGAACACAAAAGACATGAAAATATTCATTACTGAGAATTTCAATTTTAGGCATGAAGTATTCAGAGTGTGGTGGATAAGGAGCAACAAGACCAGCATCAACCAATGTGGAATTGTCAGCTAAGGTTTGAGAAAAGAGTTCAGCCTTAGAGACAGAGGAGACGGCAAGGGTGCCAGCCATATGGGTGAAGTAAGGCAGGGAAAGATGAAGAAGAGAAATTGATGGAGATACTTATGATTAGATGCTAGGAGTCAAGAGAAGAGTTAGAACTAGAAACATTTTAACATTTCCGATTGATGAAGTACATATTAGGCGTGATTCCGGGCAGACATATAAGGAGCGTGAATATCAGCAGACATGAGGCTGAGGAACCGTTTGTGAGCCACTTCTCTATCATGGATAGCACGAGAACATGTTATGTAGAACCAGGATTTGTGAGCTTTGGGATTAGAGAAAGTGTGTGGGATGTACGCTTCCATGCCAAAGACAATAATTTCCGTTATGCAATCAGTGCAAGGACACGGAAGCAGTATATATAGATATATCTATCTATCGATCAATCTCTCTCCCTCCCTCCCTCCCTCCCTCCCTCCCTCCCTCCCTCCTCTTCTCTTCCTCTCTTTCTCTCGGTCGGTTGGTCGGTCGGTCGGAGCGTCGTTAATCGCGGGGGAGTTAGCATTCAGCTGTCCCCGCGGTACTCGTTTCCCATCCACTGACACGGTGAGCGGCACTGCCTAAAATTAGCACCGAAGGTAGCATGGTACCAGCATAATCCCTCGTTGGAAAAACCAGACGAGGATGGTCGTGAAGCGCGGAGTGTTGTAACTGGTTCGCCCTTGACGAAACGCACTAGCACCCGGCACACGTACACGCATCTGTTCCTCTATGGCCTCCAAGCGCCGCAGGATCTGACGATACGCAGAGTCTGATGTTGCTGCCATGGCCGCTCCTCCAGCACAGATATGATCTTGCACAGTGTTCACAGTCACCATCGATGCTCGGGGGCACATGCCAGAAGTTGGAGCCTCAACCATGCAGGTAGGAAACGGCTCTTGTGCTGACTGTAGGCCACAAGAACTTGAGGGAAAGGCTTGATTAACACTAACTGGCACTAGAAAAGGAGTACGTGTGGGCGACTGACTGCGAATAGACATCTGTGAGGCCACGCGATCTGCTGCGAAGACGAATGTTGTATCAGGTGTGCTCTCCTCAAATGTGGATAGTGTTACTCTTACCTCCCATGGCAGTTTTTGAAGAAACATGGATCGAAGAACAGCTTTTGGTAGTGGAGTGTTGCAGCGTACGTTGATAAGTTGCATCTGCTATCACAGGACAGACAGCCTCATGTCTCCCAGAACGATGGATTGCAGCTCCGATATACACCCAGCAGGGCAATTTTCAAGTCTTCAAATCTGTCAGAAGACGGGGAAGAGGTAATCGTACTTTGCACCAGGGTGGCAATCTCAGTAGGCAAAGCATCGACCACTGCGCTGAATTTTTGTTGGTCATTGGCCGAGATGCTAGCCAGGTAAGCCTCGACGTGTGACAACCAGTCCTGCACATTGTGCTGAAAAGACGGTACTCGTAAACGCTCCGTTGCCATGACTACACTCACTCCGGGATCACCAATTTGTGGAGGCACAAACGGGGTCTGTAAACGTACAGATATGTTTTTAACCCTTTATACACACAAGAAACACAAGTTTAATAAATGAAGCACCACACGAAACGAGACGTGCTTAACATAGCAGCCAAGAGGTACGCTAGCGGCACGGCAGAGGTCCAGTGCGTGGTGAGACGAAGCAGCGTCCCAGGGCGTGGTGTGGCAAGGCAGCGACCCAAAGTCTGCTCTCGTATTCCAACGTGTCGTGAAGTGTAGCAGTGACCCAGGACGTGGTGCGGCGAGGCAGCAGGCCAGGTCGGGCAGCGACTCATGCTGTAGCAGGGTGCAGTTTGTGTCGCGGTGAGTGTAGCTGCTGGAATGTGTCGCTGTCGCTGCTTAGCCTCGTTATATAGCCCTCGGCTGCCGTGGCCACGGTGACGTGGCCGGAATGGTAATGCTCCCTTCTCACAAACCCCTACCCGCGACGGAGCTTCGGGACACCGGCTGGCTTCAAAGCTTCGGGGCACAACACTAGCTCTTTTTTTTTTATTTATGTATACTAATGGGGCATTTTTAAGAGCTAAAGGTGTCATCCTTGAATGATACCTATTCTAAAGCCTAACCCAAGATTTAGGTAGTAACATGTACATCATACATCATACACATAGATAGGTTGTACACAGTCACATATTAATATGTTTGTTCGTTTCACCTTAGTTTATTACACTTTTGTTTCACTTTTGTTTCATCTAATTTAATTCATCACCACGCACTTCACTGAGCCACGCATTTACTAGCACTATAAATGTCTGGCTTCAGCACATTGCAACATTGAGGTCGTCCGGGCATAAGTTCGAGGCCAGAAATTTATTCTACCACTGGGCGTAGTTTTGCCTGAATTGTCTTTGGTGGTGGTAGGAGCGGGAACGCGTGATTTACAGTGCCGACGGCGCGTCCTTGACGGCTTTTGTGGTTACGTCATTGCGGCGTGGTGTTAGCCAGATCTCCTGCAGGTGAGATGCTCGTTGCATCTGCACTTTGTAGAGGGTACAGAGCAACATCGCGGCAGTGCTGCAGACTCTGTAGACTGTACCGGTTTGCCTGCTGTTCGGTAAGGGTGACATCCTGTATCATCCGCTCCACCCTCCACTGGACTCTATTCAGCAGCAGATGCTGCTCCGCCCCAAGCGAGGCAGGAGTACTCGAGCGAGGAGCAGATCTGGGACTTGTATAGCAGCTCTCGGCCTCTGCTGTCAAGAAGCCATGACATCCTCCTGAGGAAGGTCAGCTTCCCTTGGCAAGCTGGGTGATGTGATCCTGGAAGGTCAACTCATTGTCATAAGTGACTCCCAGAATCTACAGCTCGCTCTGAGGTGTCAGCGTCGCCCTATTGAAAGTGAGGCGGATGTCGCTGTGTTTTTTGCGGGGCAAAGCTGATCTGCCATTTTTGTTCCCAGTCCTCCAGGCACCGAAGGAAGGCGTTAAGGCGTGTCATCGCGGTGCGTTCCTCCCCAGGCACGAAGGACAACGAGAGTGACGTCATCTGCATACGCCCGGGCACAAGGGACCAGGCTGAGCAGGCCATTCATATAGATGTTCTAGAGCAGCGGCCCCAACACGCTGCCCTGTGGAACACCTGCTTTTATTTTTTGTGGGGACGACTGTTGTCCGTTGTGATCTATCCGTATCTCCCTCTCATACAAGTAGTCACAGAGCAGCGTCAGCAGCTCCCAGCCCACACCCACCGCGCGTAGTCTCTTTACCAGAGCAGCGTGCCACACGCGATCGAAAGCACCAGCAATGTTCAGTGCTATAATAGCAGTGGGTTTCCCCTGGTCCAGGGCATCGCTCCACTTACTGGTTTAGCAGTAGGCTGGGGTTAGCAGCCGAGCGTCGCTTCCTGAACCCAAACTGCCTGTCGCTGATGAGGTGCTGGCTCTCGAAGTGGATTGTGAGGCGCCTCGCGATGATGCTCTTTAGCACTTTTCCCACCACAGACAGTAGGGAGACGAGGTGATAGTTGGCAGCTTCTGACGTGCTGCCCTTTTTATGTACAGTCACAACGTGGCTGGTTTTCCAGATTCTCGGCCATCTGTTTTTTTCGTACGATGGAAAGTGGACGTGCCAGCACACTAGAACATCTGCGCAGAAGTCTTGGGCTGACCTCATCAGGCACAACTGCCTTTGTTTCTTCCAGGGCAGCAAGGGCAGCCCTCACCTTTGACACGGTCGTGCTGAGTGAGGTCAATTTGTCTCCCGCCACCACAGGAAGTGAGGGAGGAGGTTTGGAGGGTTGTAGGACGGTCATTTTATGGGAGAAATGTTTAGTCAGCAGCTCTACTTTATCCCTCGTTGAGTAGGCAGGGGTGGAATGGAGGAGTCCTTAGCAACGCCCTAGTTGTCCTTGACGAGGTCCCACCACTGTTTGGACATTACCTCCTCTCAACTTTCTTTTCTTGCCTTCCACCCATTGTTCCATGGCCCAGGCCTGGGTGGTTTTCATGTGAACGTGGGGAAGGTGACGCTCTGAGGGGACACGAGGTGTCGGGTGGGAACTGTTTATGTGGGGTGAAGTGTGGGAGGCCAGGTAATGTGGAGATGCAGGGGGAAGTCTTTCAGCAACCCCAGCGTCTCTTGTCTCCCTATCTTTACTGTCTCGATAAGGTCTTGATGCCTTTTGTCAGCCAGGCGCTCACGATAGGACTGTGCAGTATGATAGCGACCTTGGCAGTACTCAAAGAACACCGTGCTCTGGCACTGGTCCACATTGTGTTCTTGTCTGTGACAGTAAGAGCACGTGTCCTGCCACGATCTTGTGCTCTACTTCGGCCTCGCACCTTGTACTAGCCACATATTCTGCCTGGATTCCACGCCCTGGTTTGGTTTCACGTGGCCTGGCGTGCTGTCTTATCACGCGTCCTGTCTTGTTCTCGCGTCCTGCCTTGTCCACGCATCCTATCTTGTCCAGACGTCCTTTCTTGTCCTTGTGCCCTGTCTTTTCCACGCGTCGTGCATTGGTCTTGCGTCCTGCCTTGGCCTCTCAGCCTCCTCGCTGCTTCCCACGTTGTCCCTAGTCTGCCTCGTGTATCTTTTGCGGTCTTTATTACGACGAGAGTGTTGTTCACGGTTTTGGCTCTCGGCAGGAGGAGGCGGGCGTGTTGGCTCAGTTTGAGTGCATTGTCGCCGCGCTGGCTTCCTCGGGTAACGGGCGAGATGAGGATTGGGCAGAGGGTGATGTGGCAGGTCGTGGCGAGGATCCGTCACCTGTCACTGGCGGAGTGTGGTGACAAGCTTTTGTGTGGCAGAGGGGCAGAAGGGGCAGGCAGTGGTGGTGGCGATGAATAGGTATATTGGTTGTTTTGTGAGGGATACAGATGAAGTGCTGTTTGAGAGCATGGTGGGCCACTTTGTGAGATTCCCTGTTGCGATAGTGAGGATAGGGGCGAGAGTGGGGGGTCAGGGTGGGAGTGGGGGTGGGGGTGGAGAGGTGACTGGGTGGTCACAGCTCTCGGAGGAAGCTGTGAGTGATGAATCACCGTTAGCACCTGTCTTCAGATGTATCGGCGCGGGAATGAGTGCGAGAGACGGCGGCCGGTAAGAAAGGAGGGCCAGAATTTATAACATTGA
>JAXIVD010011492.1:0-2500 GCA_036785275.1 Cancer borealis
ATACATACACACATATATATATATATATATATATATATATATATATATATATATATATATATATGTATATGTATATATATATATATATATATATATATATATATATATATATATATATATATATATTTATATATATGTATATGTATATATATATATATATATATATATATATATATATATATATATATATATATATTTATATTTATATGTATATATGTATGTATGTATGAATACGATGCCCCACGAGTTAAAAAAAATATCTAGTTCGAAAAAAAACTTATCATATAGTTTAACATCAATACACTTGCAGTTTGCGACATAGTATTGGCTTTAGGTGGATTTCCAGAATTATGCACTGCCTAGGCCCAGAACCAAACGGCCACGACGGGAATTTCAAAGAATCCACCCAGCTGAAGGTATATGAGGACGTGTAATTGAATATTTTCTTCTCAGAATAACGTATCATCTAATTTGTCCTGCCTCCTTCACACATTAACTCTCACGCCTGCATGGGTCCAACAACAACTGTCGCTGTGCACAATTCTAAAGATTCACCTAATGCCAAATGTATGTAGAAACGAGCAAATGTTTACAGAAGACTTTCTACTCATAATTATTTATTTGTTCACGTTTGTTCAAGTATATGCCTTAACTTATGGAACACACTATATGCTGGAATATATAAGTTCATATATATATATATATATATATATATATATATATATATATATATATATATATATATATATATATATATATATATATACATATATATATATATATAAATCAAAGTAAAAACTTATTACCAGTGTATCTACTTTGTTGTTTAATTCCCATGCACCTTACCCTACGTGTATGTTGACGGCCGCACTGTGGCGTCCTTCAGCGGAAACTAATGAACTAAAACAACACCGCCTGGCTCCTGCTCCGCTCCTGGACACAACCCGTTACCGAGCGTCCACACTCATGGTACGCGACATACCAGTCACCACCGAACTCTAATCATTGTGGCAAATGGTAAGGAGACTTTTCTCAAAGTAATCCCTGCCCAGTACGGCCCTGGGCCAGCCCTCTCCTTCAGTTTGACACTGAGTGACATGCGTCAATGGGATGGTGCCAGAGACGCGCACAGTTTGGGTGTATCGCTCACTTCCTTTGGTTGATGTTACAATGCTTGCTAGTCTTATTATTCAAGCCTTCCTGTGCTACAAATCAACGAAGTGTTCCTGGTTGTGTCGAATAATCTTTGCTCGATAACTAGAAGTATGTCCAACTCAGTGACTACCACTTACCTACTTGATGATTCGTGGTGCCACACAGGAGTAGAGAAGCAGCGCGTTAGTGCATCTCGAACCTTAACCAAAACCTTTATACCTATACCTGACACCACGCTGATGCCAGATGTCGCCATCACTGGATCTTGTGGACGATGACCTCTCCCTCCTAGGGAGGAAGGGAGGAAGGGATGGGGTGCCGCTGACCTTCCCCCATCATTCTCCCCCTCCCTCCATTCTACCACCTCTTCCTCCCTGCCTCCCTCCTTTCCTCCACTTGTACATCCCCACTCTGCAACACCGTCTTGCCGGGACATGTGGAATGTCCGCTCAGTTGGGGCAGCTAACTAGTTGACCTGTGTTGTATGTACGCGACCCACAACCACACAACCACACAGCCCACAACCACACAGCCCACAACCACACAGTCCACAACCACACAGGCCACAACCACACAGCCCACAACCACACAGGCCACAACCACACAGCCCATAACCACACAGCCCACAACCACACAGCCCACAACCACCAGACAGCCCACAACCACACAGACCACAACCACACAGCCCACAATAACCACACAGCCCACAACCACCACAGAGCCCACAACCACCACACAGCCCACAACCACGCAGACCACACCCACACAGCCCACAATCACACAGCCCACAACAACCACACAGCCCACAATCACCACACAGCCCACAACCACACAGCCCACAACTACCACACAGCCCACAACCACACAGCCCACAACCACACAGCTCACAACCACACAGCCCACAACCACACAGCCCACAACCACCACACAGCCCACAACCACACAGCTCACAACCACCACACAGCCCACAACCACACAGCCCACAACCACACAGCCCACAACCACGCAGACCACAACCACACAACCCACAATCACACAGCCCACAACAACCACACAGCCCACAACAACCACACAGCCCACAACCACACAGCCCACAACTACACAGCCCACAACCACACAGCCCACAACCACACAGCCTACAACCACACAGCCCACAACCACACAGCCCACAACTACACAGCCCACAACCACCGCACAGCCCACAAGCACCACACAGTCCACAACCACACAGCCCACAACCACACAACCCACAGCCCACAACCACACAGCCCACAACCACAACACAACCCCAACCACCACACAACCCCAACCACCACACAACCCCAACCACCACACAGCCCCAACC
>JAXIVD010011492.1:7500-10000 GCA_036785275.1 Cancer borealis
GTCACTTCCTTTAACTGACTCTCTTCGATCCCTTACACTCCGCTGCAATGTTGTGTCTCTTTCTAACTTCTATCATTATTTCTATGGTTACTGGTCTTTCGAATTTCCTCACTGCATGTCTAAACACCCTCTTACTCCCGTGATACGACATAACATCACATTTTGGCTCCCTATTCAAAGTAACCAGGATTACCTTGTCAACAGTTCTCTATGACAGACGTTTCAGGAGACCCAGTGTCCTGTATTTCGATATCTCTTGTGAAATAAACTCTTACTTATGTCTCGTAAAATTTACTGAGCCTAAATTCACCGATCTACTTCTATTGTCTTGTATTGTTTAATTAGTTCAATGAATAGGAAATGTTTGGGAAGGGTAAACTTGGGTAATCGAGAAGTTACAGTCAGTTCTGTACCCTGGAGTATAAGGAGGTGTTTGTTCATCTCAGATCAATGACCACATGGGGTATAGGTGACCACGGGTGTAAAGTGTAGTCTTATATGCTATATAGTGTTCCACATCATCACTTCTAGGTAAGACTAACTCATGCGATATAACTAAACCAAACTACTTACTGGTGATTCCGGCAACAAAGTCTGTGTGATTGTGGTTGATGACAGTTGCACCGAGGAAGGCGTCCCCTAAGAAGGCTGTGAAGGCAACTGTTAAGGACTGCAACGAATGGTTAACTGCCTAGACAGGGCCTGCGACTGCATTTATATACTGACCGGTGTAGCTTCCACTAAGGGGAGTGGGCGTGGGTACTGGCCACTACACACGCCCTCTTTTTTCTCTTCCTCCTCCTCCTCCTCCATCCCTATGCAGGAGGCCCCGCATTATCCTGCTCTCTCCTGTCCTCTGCCAAATGACCTGCCCCGCCACCATCACCACCACCGCCGCCGCCGCTGACTTATCTCCTCGATTTTTAATAAGGGATTTGTATTCTTTATCCGTCATTTAGGTGTCTTGCGTATATAGGGATCCATCCACCTATGAAATCAAAAGAGAAGAAATAAGTCTTGTGTAGAAAAAAACATACCACACAGTTCAATCCTCCCTCCATCACCTCTTACCTACCCCTCCTCTCCTCCTCTCCGTTCTATCCTTCCCTTCCCCTCTCCCTCTCTTCCTCTCACACCCCTCCTCCCGCCAGTTCCCTAACCCCTACCCATCTCCTCAAGCATCTTAACTTCCCCTCTTCAAGCAGCTCCCGAAAGCCTCCTTGTTGCTACCACCACCACCACCACCACCACAACCACCACCACCACCACCACTGTTCCTATATCCATCATCATTACTAACATTAATGATACCACTACCATTACCATAACCACGACCACAACCATCACCTCCCCTACTATCACCTTCACAACCCCCACCATCAGTGTCAACACCACAATCACTACCACCACAACCACCACTTTCGTCATCGCAAAAACTGTCATCCCAAAATCGTAAGTTTCAACAATTCCTTCTTGCAGCCCCTCCCTTCTTTGCCTACAGCCCTCCCTTCTTTGCCTACAGCCCTTCCCTTCTTTGCCTACAGCTCTCCTCTCTTTGTCTACAGCCCTCCCTTCTTTGTCTACAGCCCCCCCTTCTTTGTCTACAGCCCTCCCTTCTTTGTCTACAGCCCTACCTTCTTTGCCTACAGCCCTCCCTTCTTTGCCTACAGCCCTCCCTTCTTTGCCTACAGCCCTCCCTTCTTTGCCTACAGCCCTCCCTTCTTTGTCTACAGCCCTCCCTTCTTTGTCTACAGCCCTCCCTTCTTTGTCTACAGCCCTCCCTTCTTTGCCTACAGCCCTCCCTTCTTTGTCTACAGCCCTCCCTTCTTTGCCTACAGCCCTCCCTTCTTTGCCTACAGCCCTCCCTTCTTTGTCTACAGCCCTCCCTTCTTTGTCTACAGCCCTCCCTTCTTTGTCTACAGCCCTCCCTTCTTTGTCTACAGCCCTCCCTTCTTTGCCTACAGCCCTCCCTTCTTTGCCTACAGCCCTCCCTTCTTTGCCTACAGCCCTCCCTTCTTTGCCTACAGCCCTCCCTTCTTTGTCTACAGCCCTCCCTTCTTTGCCTACAGCCCTTCCCTCTTTGCCTACAGCCCTCCCTTCTTTGTCTACAGCCCTCCCTTCTTTGCCTACAGCCCTTCCCTCTTTGCCTACAGCTCTCCCTTCTTTGCCTACAGCCCTCCCTTCTTTGTCTACAGCCCTCCCTTCTTTGCCTACAGCCCTCCCTTCTTTGCCTACAGCCCTTCCCTCTTTGCCTACAGCTCTCCCTTCTTTGCCTACAGCCCTCCCTTCTTTGCCTACAGCCCTCCCTTCTTTGCCTACAGCCCTCCCCTTTTTGCCTACAGCGCTCCTCTCTTTGCCTACAGCCCCTCCCTTCTTTGCCTACAGCTCTCCTCCCTTTACCTACAGCCCTCTCTTCTTTGCCTACAGCCCTTCCCTCTTTGCCTACAGCTCTCCCTTCTATGCCTACAGCCCTCCCTTCTTTTCCTACAGCCCTCCCTTC
>JAXIVD010011493.1:0-7500 GCA_036785275.1 Cancer borealis
CTGACAGCTACGCCATACCACAATGCTTTCTACTGACAGGTTGTGATCTGAACTTACTCTCAATTCACGGGTTGTCAGCTATATTTTTGAGTTCTCGTTTTATGTTCAACGTTAGATACAATTGTTAGTTTCAGTATTTCGTATCTCCGTTTTGTAGCACACGTGACTCTCTCTCTCTCTCTCTCTCTCTCTCTCTCTCTCTCTCTCTCTCTCTCTCTCTCTCTCTCTCTCTCTCTCTCTCTCTCTCTCTCTCTCTCTCTCTCTCTCTCATACATACACACACCACGATCTACCTTCCCCTACACATACACACACACACACACACACCACACACACACACACAACACACACACACACACACACACACACACACACACACACAGGCAATCAAGCCCCCATGAAAAGAGATGGTAATAGTAGTAGTAGTAATAGTAGTAGTAGTAGTAGTAGAAGTAGTAATAGCTGTAGTAGTAGAAGAAGTAGTAGTAGTAGTAGTAGTAGTAGTAGTAGTAGTAGTAGTAGTAGTAGTAGTAGTTTACATAGTTTGCGTTGTGTGGGAAGGTCGCGTGCTGTACCTTCGTGAATCTTGAATGTGTGATCTTTCGCGAGGGACGAGGAAATGCCGAGACCTCATTCTTCTCATTCGTATCTTTCTTTTCTTCTTTTCTTCTTCATTCACTTTTTCACTCCTTTTCATCCTTCCTATTATTCTTTTTCCTCATTTTTCTGATGTCTTTTCATCTTTATTGTTTTTACCATTGTCATTTCCATCATCATTAGTACTGTTTATCTATTTATTATTGTTTTGTTTGTTTCTCTCTCTCTCTTTCTTTCCCTTTTTACTCTATTTATTCTTATATTTGACCTGCTTAGTTTAGTGTTTTCTTATTCATTTCTTTAATTTTCGTTATCTCATTTCTCTCTTCCACTTCTTTTAACCTTTTATAACATATTTATCATCATCTTTTTTTACCTTCTCTTCCTACTCCTCCTCCTCCTTCTCTTCTTTATTCTTTTCTTTGTTCTCGTCCTTGTTTACTCCACGTATATCTTATTTCTCTCTCCTCCTCCTCCTCCTCCTACTACTTCCTCCTCCTCCTCCTTTAAGCAGAATAAAAAAAAATATATGACAGTATTAAAGTTTCCTGACTTATCAAATTCTGACACGCAGTTCCTTGAGGCAGTGAAAGTGTGTGTAAGGGGGTTAGGGGGGACAGGAACCTTCTGAATTTATTATTGTTGTTTTTCATGCTTGCGAGATTGTCATTCTGGTTTTGCGGGAAGAAAGTGTATTTGAAAAGGAGAAGGAAGAGGACGAATGAGGAAAGGAAGGAAGGAGGTGGTACGCGTGTGTATTTTTAGAGACAAAAAATATGAAGTCACACGTAGTTAACGAAGGCAGTGACCTATATCGGGGTGTGTGGAGAGCGTCAGTCAGTCATCCATGGTTGTTATTACGTTGCTGATGTGTCCAATATAAAAAAAATGTCACCTCGCTGCCTGTAGATGCGTTAGTCTATTATTCACCATAACTTTACGTCCGCCACCTTCCTCTTGCACACACACACACACACCACACACACACACACACACACACACACACACACACACACACATACACACACACATACACACACACACACACACACACACACACACACACACACACACACACACACACACACACACACACACACACACACACACTACCCTTGCAATATTGAAATTACTTATGCATCTTTTCCTCCTGTCTCTCCTCTCATATTTCTCCTTCTTACACCCTTCCCTCCTCCTCCTCCTCCTCCTCCCCTCCTCCTCCTCCTCCTCCTCCTCCTCCTCCTCCTCCTCCTCCTCCTCCTCCTCCTCCTAACGCAGCCTCTACTCAGCTCATTT
This sequence comes from Cancer borealis, assembly GCA_036785275.1. Taxonomy (NCBI): domain Eukaryota; kingdom Metazoa; phylum Arthropoda; class Malacostraca; order Decapoda; family Cancridae; genus Cancer; species Cancer borealis. Next base: position 1,894 of record JAXIVD010011493.1, read on the forward strand.
ATCCGTGTTTGTCTAACGAGTGATGTTATCTGTTGGTGAAAGGATCATGAAGATAACCATTTGTGGCCTGTTCGAGAGAGAGAGAGAGAGAGAGAGAGAGAGAGAGAGAGAGAGAGAGAGAGAGAGAGAGAGAGAGAGAGAGAGAGAGAGAGAGAGAGAGCGCCGTGATATTTAGTGAAGGTCACCTATATAGTAAGTAGGAGACACTTAAGAAAAAGAAACAAAGGTACTTTCTTTTAAGTTCAGAAACTTGGTAATGTCTTTAGGAGTAGTAATAGTAGTAGTAGTGTGTGTGTGTGTGTGTGTGTGTGTGTGTGTGTGTGTGTGTGTGTGTGTGTGTGTGTGTGTGTGTGTGTGTGTGTGTGTGTGTGTGTGTGCTGTTTAAAACTGGATGGAAGGAAAAAAGAAAATGTATTCCATGTTACAAAAGATAACTGGAATGTGAGATGGAGAGAGAAAGAGATAAATAAATAGATAGCTAAGAAAGAGAGAGAGAGAGAGAAGAGAGAGAGAGAGAGAGAGAGAGAGAGAGAGAGAGAGAGAGAGAGAGAAGAGAGAGAGAAGAGAAAGAGAGCATGAAAGATAAATACGTGGATATCCCATACCATCATTAACTTCACGCAACCTCTTACTACCAAACCCAACACACATTTACCTGACTCGTCCCCATGAAGCAAACTTGTAGGAAAAACTATACAAAAAACGTTCACACACACACACACACACACACACACACACACACACACACACACACACACAACACACACACACACACACACACACACACAGGGAAAAAAGTTACAGTACGAGAGGGTAGGAGAGGGAGGGAGGGAGGGAAAGAGGGAGGGGGGGAGGAGAAAAAAAACTCTTGGAAATATTGATATGAAAGGGTAAACCAGAAGTAGCAATTGTAGTTTGTCGTCGAGCGGTTAACAAAAAAAAAAAAAAAAAGAGAGAGAGAAGATAGAGAGAGCGAAAGAAAGAAAAAAAGTGAGAGAGGGCAAATCAAATAAAACTTCGACTTAAGTAATTACGAACGTGACGCTGTACTGATGCAAGATTCACCAGTTGAGTCTTGCTTTAATACGAAATATTGACGGGGATTCTAAATTATATGTGATTACCGACCATCGATCACGGGAGAGGAAGGGAAGCGACGGGAAGCGGAGACAGAATTAGGAAAAAAAACAATAATGACAACAAAATGGGAATTGAAGGGTTTTTGTAACGGTAGGAGGAAGAGTAATAGTAATAGTAATAGTAGTAGTAGTAGTAGTGGATGTTATTGACGTTGTTATTGGTGCTGGTATTCATGGTGATGGTGTAATTGATGGTGACAGTGATGATGATATTCATAGTCTAAGTAAACAGTCACATTTGTTGATCTTCGTATTGAAAAACTTTTTAATCACACTTAACGTTACCATCCACATGAAATCTCACCTTTTTCATCAGGTCCGCGTTGAACAGTAAAGTTTATCCATCCACTGACTCTATAAGGAAGCTGCTACACCTATACTATTACTGCTACAAAACGTTACGGAGGAGTAAGCTTCGAAGGTGAGGTGGTGAGGAGATGCATGCGAGCTTCTCTTCACTCCTCCTTCCATCCTCTCTAAACTTTCGTGTTGATGTTGTAGTAGAGATAAAATACCTACATTCCCTTCTATTATTACGTGATGTGACCTTTTTTTCCCGACTTTTTGCTGCATTATAAGACTAATTTACTTTAATTGTCTTCAGTAACCGTTTTTGAAAATTTTGTTCCTCCTAGACCTTCTTTTTTTTAATATAGTTTGTTATTTTAAGAAGCGGTGATTCGGGAATTTTTTTTTTTTTTGTATTTAATTTTTTTTTTAGTTCATGGTTAGTTCTAAAAAATAAGAAAATAGAAGAACTGTATGAGAGAAAGAGAGAGAGAGAGAATTTTTTTTTTCTTCTAATGAATATCCTTTTTGCCCCATAGTCACCGCCAAACAAACAAACAAACAAATAAATAAATAAACTTATAAATAAATAGATACAACAATTAGTAAATGAATAAACAATGACAGATAAATAATACAAAAAATAAATAATCTTCTTCCTCCTCTTCTCCTCCTTCCCTCTTCCCTTCCTCCTCCCCCTTCCCCCTACAAGTTGTAAAGTCTCCCCTTTTTAGTCCTCCCCCTCCCCCTGCCCCTTCTTCCCTCCCCCTCCCCTTTCCTCCCTCCCCCTCCCCCTTCCACCCTCCCCCTCCTCCTTCCTCCCTCCCCCTGACGCCGCTGACCACAACAATCAATAAACTGTAACCTCTGAGTCATAAGAGAGAGAGAGAGAGAGAGAGAGAGAGAGAGAGAGAGAGAGAGAGAGAGAGAGAGAGAGAGAGAGAGAGAGAGAGAGAGAGAGAGAGAGAGAGAAGCTGTACGATGATTTTATTGTATTTATTTATTCATTTATCTATCTATTTACTTGACTATATATCTATCTTTTGATTTGCTTATTTGGTTGCTTTTCCGTAGGTTTATTTATAATTTAATTTTTTTCTTTCTTGCTTTCTTTCTTTTTATCCGTTTTGCATATTAAATCACGGCTATTCGATTGTAAAGTTCCGTTACATGCTACAGATATAAGAGATAATGTAAATAGAATCTCTTTCTCTCTCTCTCTCTCTCTCTCTCTCTCTCTCTCTCTCTCTCTCTCTCTCTCTCTCTCTCTCTCTCTCTCTCTCTCTCTCTCTCTCTCTCTCTCTCACACACATATTCTCGGGAATTTCACCGCTGCCAAGAGAAAAGAGATTAATTTTTGCCCAAAGTTATCTGTCACCTAACTTTCGGATGCGAGTCTTGTTTCTTTTCTTTTCTCTCTCGCTTGTGAATTAGTAAGAAAGAAAAAAAGCAGTGAGGAAACGAACAACAGACCGCAAGAATAAAAGCAGAAATGTATAGTTCGGAATATTGAGTAATGAGTAATAGATATGAATAGTGAGTAGCTATGTATGAATGTGTGTTATTAGTTATTAGTGATATGAGAAAGTAGTAATGTTATTATTATTATTATTAGAGATGGATGGGGAGAACTGAATGTTATTTTTGAATTGGTAGAATAATTAAAAGTGTTTTACTAATTGATGGAAAATTTAACATTCTTTTTTCGAAATTGATGGAAAGCTGAATATTTTTCAAAATGCTTCCAAAAATTAATTGTTTTTCCATGTTGCGAAAAATTATCAATTCTTCCATTTATTTCCAAAAATCATACATTTTACATCTAGTTTTTTTTTATCTCTTTCACATAAAAGTTATCTACATTTTTCCATGGTGCATGTTTTCCACCTTCTGGGCAGCCTGGGTGGAGGGAGCGGTGGGCGTGGTGGGCGTGGTGGGCGGGGAGGAGCCTTCGTCCTAACTATCCTACGTCACTCACTTTAGATTACATAATGTATTTTATCATTAACAACCTCGTAAGGTCCAATATATTTACTGTTATTCATTCTTCCTTTGTGTTCCTTTGTGTTTATTTGAACATTGAACAGCAGCTGTTGTCGCGACCTGCTGCAGATTTTTTTTTTTTTCAAGCTGAACTCTGACTCTGTTTTGTTTTGTTTTAAGAGTTAGTTTGTTTGTTTATTTGTTTGTCGTCGTGTTGTTTCCCAGTGAGGTCCGCGTGGCTGAGGCCTTAAAGCTGCCCTGTGAATCCCCCCTTTAGGGTGACCTTGAGGGGGGGGGGCAGGCAAGGGAGAGCAATAGACGACAGAAACTTTATATATATATTTTTTTTATTCTGGCTAAGATTAAACTTTATAATATGTTTCGTTTTCAAGTCATGTCCTGAAGTTTAGACTCTTAATCTGTTTTCAGAAATTATTTTTACGCCTCAATAACTACAGTTGTTCCATTCCGGAATACTTTAAAACGTAGCATAGTGTTTTTTCATCTCTCAATAATAGATCACGGGCAGCCCTTCACAGTGAATACATACAACACGCTGAAAGAAAGAAAACGAATCCTTTCTAAACAAAAAATAAATCTATAACAGAAAGAAAACGTGAAATGACCATCGCATACACCGAGTCGCGTAATAAAAACAGACCCAAGCGAGGCATACCATCCGTTTTCTATCCTCACCTGCTGCCAGACTCACTCTACTTACTGTGCACAACTTCCACAGCTCATTTATCACAGCGCTGGTTGGTCTGTCTGCCGCTCACTGGAAGCCTTGGTCTCGGTCTCTGTTCCTCGCAGGTGTTGAATTGAGTGTCTCGTTCAGTGAGTTCTTCAAGTCGGTCATTGTCGTTGTAATGGAAGAGACGTGAATGACTGAAGAAATAGCCGACCAGCAAATCAGGTTTTCGCTATAATTCCTCCTGATGGTGAATGGATTTTAGGCCTAAAGAGTGTGCGGAAGGTCGGTGAGGTTGTACACTGATGATGAGGCGGAGGAAGAAGGAAGAAAGGAGGAAGAAGAAGGAGGATAAGGTAGCAGAGGACCAGGTAGTCGGTCATTTGGTGAGGATAAATGCTGCGTCTCCTCGAGGTCATGGTGTTAAATCATCCGCGAGAAGGAAATGGTCGCAGGAATATGATGGTTTTCCCTCGACGCGTTTTCAGAAAAACTTGTACAGAATATTAAGCAGTGATCTTATACAGTAATAAAACTCTCCCTCCCTCGCTCTCTCTCACACACACACACACACACACACACACACACACACACACACACACACACACACACACACACACACACACACACACACACACCAAAGAAAATAAGCGTCCCAAGAGGATATTTTATGCAAAGAAAACGTAGCACACTCCATATAAACACATGTGGGCTTCTATCACTATTGTTTGTCTATTGTTTGCGGCAATAAAGTAAACAGAGCGAGTCCTGTAGCGAAACACCTGCAGGAGGAGGAGGAGGAGGAGGAGGAGGAGGAGGACTCTCATCCTGCAGCCAGAGAACTTGAGGCTGTTTGGACAATTGGTGCCAGTTTTGAAAAATGTGCACTGACAAAACACGAAACTCGCCCTCCTAACCCGCCTTGTGTTCCCGGCGTTGTGTTGACGTAATTCCTGTTTTCCTTGCGTCTCGGCCCAATTAGGGGAGACCCACGTGTGCCTTGTGTCTCTGTGTGTCTCTGTGTGTGTCGTTGTGGAAAGGGCATCGACAACCGGTCATTTTGCCAGGTGTTGAAACTCATTATGGAGGGAAACACCTGTTAAAACGCTGCTGTTTGTCTAATCCCTATGTGTTTATAGCGTTTCTCACTCTTCTTCTTGTTTTATCTTTCATCTCCTCCTCTTCGTCCTCTTCCTCCTCCTGCAGCCCCTCCACGGTAATCCTCTACGAGTGTTTGTCGCGCCCACGTTCGAGTACAACCAGACCCAGTTGAGGCTTTGTGTCGCCTGGTACTTGATATGCAAATGTTGGACGCGTGTTGGAGCCCGTGTAGCGTGAGCCTCGGACGCTGTAGAAGCCTGAGTGTCCATATGTAAGGGTGTTTACCTCTGTGTAAGATGGCACACGAAGGAGATAAAAAGTAATGGTAAGCAAACAGAAGTAGTTCAAGGAGGAGCCTTGTGTAAAGTTTGACCATAAGCTCCACCTACGTTTGCATTTATTTCA
>JAXIVD010011494.1:0-5000 GCA_036785275.1 Cancer borealis
ATATATATATATATATATATATATATATATATGTATATATATATATATATATATATATATATATATATATATATATATACATATATATATATATATATATATATTTTCACGAAGTGACTTAAGACATTAATGGAGTCATGGTTATTTTTGTGTGTATGCCAGCGTTTTTGATGTGTGATGTGTGGAGCAGGGGTTGAGTGAGGTGAAGGGGGGGAAGCGGCTTAAGAAAAAGTGACCGTGACGTGACCTTTTTTCGACCTTTCGCGGCCGGACCACATCTTGTAAGAGAAAAAAGGTGTTGCATGGCATGGTTACATATTTTTTGTTAATTTTGTTAGGTTAAGCTTAGTTTCATAAATATACTGTTAAATTGTTGTGTAATAGTGGAAGAAGAAGATGTGGAGGTGGTAAATGCACTAAAAACTCTCGTGGGTCTTTTGTGGCGCATTGGAGAGTTGAGAAACTATATATTTCCCTTATTAATTTTTATTTTGGGAACTGCTATTTTAATTTAAGGTTATTATATTTTTATTGTAATTTTAAGGATAGTTTATATAGCGTTACAACCCGTTCTATACTTTTTAGCTCTAACATTGTTGTTAAGAGAGCGAGCGTGTTGTAATTTCGGCTATATATTTGTATTTTCATCTGCTATGTTTTAATGTAAAGATAATGTTGCGTTAGATAAGTTAAAGAGTAGTTTCTTTTGTATAGGGTTTATTTCACGCCACGGGGCATGGGTAAGCGTGGCGTGGGTCGCGTCCCCCTATATCTAAGGCCGGATGACCCAGCGCCGACACAGTATAGTTCAGGTCACCGAGCAGAGGGTACAGGTTGTGTCGGAGCGGTGTCGGAGGTATGGCGTGAGTATTATTTCGTTATAATTGGAGATTGAGAGTGAAGCCGGTGTTGTGTGTTTTTACCGTTTACTTTTCTTCTTACGTTACTGGGTTTTGATGTGGGTATTTGTTTGGGGTTGCTTCGCGCATTTTTAATTACCCATCATCTATTTTTCTTCCCTTGTTTGAGAGGGGAATTGTTTTAGTAACGTAAGGGAGTGAAATAAGTTTGAAGTTTGGGTATTTGAGTATTTTTACTCTGGCTCGTCTCTCTCTCTCCAATTATAATATTTATTTCTTTGTGTGTGTTTGGTTTATGTGTTGGGTTTTTGTGTTTGTGTTTGTGTTTATATTTCCCGACCCGTGTCTCAATCAATTAACTTAGGTGTTTGGTGTTTATTTGTTTGGTGTTTATTTGTTTGGTGTTTATTTGTTTTGTGTTTGTGTTATTGTGGTTTATTGTAGAATACTCGTGATCTTGTGTATTTTTGTATTTGTTTCTCTTTTAATTAATTACTTACAATGTAATTAACTACCCTTCTGGTAGACAGATCATCTTTTGAATTAAATTTCCGTTGTGTATATAAATATTAACTTGTAAATAAATCTAGTGTAGTTTGTTTACTTGTGGGTTTTTTTTTTAACTTTATTTCTGAAACCCCCCTTTTGAACCTGGTAATTAAGTTTCCTCCTCATTCATTTTAAATTCATTTGCCTTTAAAGTGTAACGTCAAGAACGAGAGGAGAAGGAAAAGTTTGTTGTTGGAGTTGGGGGCATGACAGTGGCGACCTCGCCAGGATCACGAGTGACTACATAAGCCATTATTTTTGTGTTTATCGCGGTCTTTCGGCATCATGCGTATCGTGACTGACGAAGACGCGGCGAGTTTTGTGGGTAACCAGCCAACGCCCGAAGAGGTAGGCGGATTAACAGTACCTGATTACGGTTAATCGCTACCCATTTAGGGGCTACAGACTATTACCAACTGTTGAAAGCAGACCTTGTTAGCTTGGTGCTTCAACAGATCAGTTTGGTTGGGGTCGAGAGTAAATCTCTCCACTCAGAGACTGAAGGTGATAGGATGGACGAGGGGCTCAGGGAGCACCAGGTTGACCCAGAGATTAGGCGGCTGGAGCTGCAGTTGAGGCTTGCCGAAACTCAGGTGCGTTTAGCTGAGTTAGGGGCAGCTGGGAACAACGGCTCCAGTTTTCCTATGTTTGATTTGGGGAAGGCCATTAGGCTTATACCCACTTTTAATGAAGGGTGTGTAGACACTTTCTTCAACAGTTTCGAGAGGCTTGCCATTCGTCTCTCATGGCCCAGAGATCAGTGGACCTTGCTCTTGCAGCAAAGCTTCAAGGGTAAGGCACTGAAAGCGTATATGGCGCTGAGTGATACGGACGCTTGCTCCTATGAAAAGGTTAAAAAGCAGGTCCTTCAGGTTTATTCTCTGGTGCCTGAGGCTTATAGGCAGAAGTTTAGGGCTCTGAGAAAGAACCCTGAACAAAGCCATTTGGAGTTGGCTAGGGCGAAGCGTGAGGCTTTTGTGAGTTGGTGCCGGTCGAAGAACGCAGAGTCCTATGACCAGCTAGTAGAGTTAGTTTTGATTGAGGCATTTGTACAGGTCGTGGACAGGGACGTAGCATCTCACTTGGCTCAGAGAAACATCACCACGGCAGAGGAAGCTATTACCATAGCAGACAACTATGCCTTAGCCAAGAAAGACAGCTACATGTCTGGTTCCCGTCCAGGTGGTGGGGGATCCAGCTTCCCCCAACATAAAGGGAAGGGAGCGCACCAGCGCCCTCTTGACCCTCCCCCTCAAGGCAAGGGTATTTCGAAGCCCGCGTCGCCAGGTCGGCAGAGGGAAATATTTAATTGTTCGTTCTGTGGGAAGACCGGACATAAGGCAGACTATTGCTGGCGCAGGCTCCAGCCTAAGGAGCCGGCGAAGGCAGTGTTGGCCACTCAAAAATCCCCGGAGGTGGAGACAATGACAGTGGGTTGTGTGCTCCCTACTCCAGGAGAGGGAGGACACTTCACTACTACTGGAGACAAGGCGATCCAGCCGGACGCTGGATATAAGGCTTTTGTTTCGAGGGGGTCTGTAACCGGTGGCGGGGTAACTCGTCCCGTGAATGTTCTCCGAGACTCGGGGGCTTTACAGACCTTATTTAGGGCAGGGGTGGTTACTGGAGGGAAGACAGGAGAATGGGTAATCTTGTCTTCCATTGGGGGCCGTAATTCGGCACCTTTGGTCAGGATCTTTTTAGATTCTGACTGTTTTAAGGGTGAGGCTCCAGTTGCGATTTTGCCTGAGTTGCCCGTAAAAGGGGTGGACATCATTTTAGGCAATGATTTGGCCGGGGAAAGAATGGGAGGAACCCCTCCTCTGGTCCTGCAGGAAGAGCCTAGTGCCTCCGCAGATTTGGAACAACTGGAGGCCAATATGCCCCAAGTTTTTCCCTTTTGTGCTGTGACACGCAGCATGAGTAACGCCGCCCAAACTCCAGAACCCCCAGTTTCCCAGAGTTCTACCCAAGGTAACGAGGTCGGGGACCTCAATATTTCATCCCTGTTTGCCGAGCCTCTTTCGGCCGGTCCTTGTTTGTCCTCAGGTAATGTGCGCCAGGGAAGGGAGGCCTTGATCACCGCGCAGAGGGAGGACGAGAGTTTGACGACCATGATGGAGCAGGCGCTGACGCAGCAGAGGGATGTCGCGCCGACTACCATGTACTTCCTTAAAGAGGGGGTACTGTTTAGGAGGTGGCTGCCGCCCACCTTCCAGAAGGAGGATGCCGCGTGGGCCTCAGTGGAGCAACTGGTGGTGCCGGTCCAGTACCGTCAGGCCCTGCTGGAGGTGGCCCATGATGGACGTTTTGCCGGACATTTGGGGGTCTGGAAGACGCTCGGGAAGTTAACCCGTGTGTACTTCTGGCCAGGGATTCGGGCAGAGGTGGCCAGGCATTGCAAGGAGTGTCTGATCTGCCAACGCATGGGGAAGCCGAACCAGAAAATCAAACCGGTTCCTCTGGTCAAGGTTCCTCACCTGCCGGAACCATTTACCACCATCCAAGTGGACGTCGTTGGCCCACTAAAGAAAACCAAGAGAGGGAATGAGTATCTCCTCACCATGGTTGACGCAGCCTCGAGGTATGTTAACGCTGTACCTCTTAGAAGGATTACAGCGGAGGCAATTTGTAGAAATTTAACAATGTTTTTTTCTTTTTTCGGAGTCCCATGTAAGGTGCAGACAGATGGTGCTAACTATTTTTGTGGTAGGATTTTTAATGATTTTTGTAAGTCTCTAGGAATTAAGCACTCCGTGAGCAGTCCTTACCACCCCCAGACTCAAGGTGTGGTGGAGCGTAGCCACCAAACTCTGAAAAGCATCCTGCACAAGTTTGCCCTTCAGTTTGATACTGACTGGGATGACAATCTTCCCTATGTCTTGTTTGTCTTGAGAGACTCCCCTTCAGAGAGTACTGATTTCAGTCCTTTCGAATTAATATTTGCCCACCAGGTGAGAGGTCCTCTGACCCATATTAAGGAGTCGTTGTTGGGAGCAGACCAGAGAGAGTTCAGCTTGTTGGAGTGGATAGGATGGGTTAGGCACAAGCTTTTACGTTGTTGGCAGTTGGCAGCCGAACATCTTGATGAGAGTCAAACCCGTGCTAAGCATTGGTTTGACAAGGGAAAGGGAGCAGTGCAACGGGAATTTTCTCCAGGCGACAGAGTCTTAGTACTCTTGCCGCATCGGGGGGATCCTTTTGAAGCCAAGTTTCAGGGACCGTTCGAGGTGCACAAGAAGGTGAGTGATACCAACTATGTGGTGTCTACCCCAGGTCGTCGTCGCCAGCAGCGTTTATGTCATGTAAACATGCTTAAGGACTTTGTCGACTCTTCCTCGGGAGGCCTATCTGGCACTCCCGTTTGTCTCTCAGGTCCTTGCATACCTGTTGAGGAAGAGGAGGAGGAAACGGCCGTGGCCAGTACCTTGTCGACGTCCTCAGTAGGGGCGTGGCAGGAGAATGGGGCTGCGAGAGCCGCCTTGCAGGAGGAGCTGGACCATTTGACAGCGGAGCAGCGCTCCAGTGTGCTCGCTGTTTTGGACCAGTTCCCTGAGGTCTTTAAGGACAGCCCTGGGCGGACTACGAAAG
>JAXIVD010011495.1:0-7500 GCA_036785275.1 Cancer borealis
GGCGGAGGAAGACTGACCTACATAGACAACAATTTGGGAAAGAGAACAGGTGTAGGATGAGGCAAAAAGTGAAATAAGATAAGTGTGTCTGATGAAGAAGATCACGGTTGAGGAAAATTAAATACACATCGTTGGGTGACAAATTAGATCGTGTTAATTAAGGAATGCGGAAGGTTACTGCAGAGGTGGAAGTACAGTAAGCAGTAAGGACTTAAACATTGATTAGTCACGGTGGAAAGCTTACAGAATAGAATCTGAGTTGCTATTGACACTTTGAATACCTAAGTCCGAAGCTTCGTTCATATGTGTGGAGTTAGTATGCCATTGTTTTTTTTTAATTTATTTATTTGTATTCAATATGTCTGCTTAGAGAATGAGTCATTAGTCATTACACAGTCCGACTCAATTCACGGTAGTATAGAAGGAGAGATTGACATGTTTCTTGCCATTCAAAGTATACACCAATGAAATGAAGATTAACACGCCTGGTTCGCAGCAGTAATTACTTAAATTCGGCCTCTTTCGGTCACTTCAGTACAAAATAGTATTGTTTGATATTTTTATAGTGGTAGTTTTTATGCAAGCAACGAATTAGCTTGTATCAGCTTGACTTCAGACAGACGGTAATATTCTCCCTTGGTTGATAAATAATTAGCTGTTAGAGTTTAAACTCTAACAGCTAATTATTTATCAACCAAGGGAGAATATTACCGTCTGTCTGAAGTCAAGCTGATACAAGCTAATTCGTTGCTTGCATAAAAACTACCACTATAAAAATATCAAACAATACTATTTTGTACTGAAGTGACCGAAAGAGGCCGAATTTAAGTAATTACTGCTGCGAACCAGGCGTGTTAATCTTCATTTCATTGGTGTATACTTTGAATGGCAAGAAACATGTCAATCTCTCCTTCTATACTACCGTGAATTGAGTCGGACTGTGTAATGACTAATGACACATTCTCTAAGCAGACATATTGAATACAAATAAATAAATTAAAAAAAAAACAATGGCATACTAACTCCACACATATGAACGAAGCTTCGGACTTAGGTATTCAAAGTGTCAATAGCAACTCAGATTCTATTCTGTAAGCTTTCCACCGTGACTAATCAATGTTTAAGTCCTTACTGCTTACTGTACTTCCATAACGATCCATAACGACACAGCTAACGCAGTTGTTCCAGGGTTCAGGGAGATATTACGTACATAGGCAGGGCAGAACGCAGTAGTTCATTACGTAATAAGTTTTATGATCATTACATCTATCTTCACCTGTGTCCGTGCAGTAAGTAAATCAGTACCTGGATATAAACCGACAGGCACAGAAAGTTTTGGGACAATTTACCCAGCTTTTTTCTGGCTTTCGTCTTTCTTGGAGAACAAACAAACAGGAAAACTAAGGAACTATATCAACACTCCCAAAATTCTGGTGGAGGCTTGTGTCGTGGGCGTGATTTTAGTTTACTTTTTAACACCTTGGCGTATTCTCACTTGCATGAATGGAACACAAAGGAAACAGGATCAGGCACCATCAACGCGCACACAGCCCTCGCCTCCTCTATGTACAAGCCTTCACCAGACGTGGGAATCAACGCCTGCCACCTCCTCCAGAGTGGAAAGGTAACATTGCTGCAGGCAACTATAAACGCCTGGATATTCCTACTCCATATTCAGATTCATTTGTTCTCTTTGAAGTTCTCGACGTGACTAGCACAGTGCATGACCTGAGCCACGATGTTACAGGTTAATGTGTTACCGATGCACCATCCGCCTACAGCCACAGGTGTGCTCAGGCCAATACATCAACAAATTAGTTCATTGACTCATGAGCTAATTACTAAAACAAAAATGCAAGCAAAACTAATAAACGAGTATGGCAGGGGTTCCCTCCTGACTTCCCCGATCGATTCCATGACTATTTCTAAACTCCCATGGATCCATGAATCTCATGTTCAGTGGCAGGTAACGCAATACCAGCCGGGCACACAATACTCTACGGACGGATTGTGTCCTCAATACACATCAATCTTGCTTTGGACATCACAGAGGAAAAGTGGGATGCGAGGAATATCATCCTTTAACAAATGGACAAAATTCTTTTTTCGTGAAACACATTTTACTGTAGATTTGCATCAGTTCGTTGGACTTAATTTACCTTCATGCTTAACATTTAATTATTCTCCTGAATAAAATATAAATGAGTATATACAGTAACGGTATAATTTTTGTTGGTGTAAACCCAATTTTGTAAAATAGTTAAACAAATTGTGACCCTCCATTAAACTGAAATAAAAAATTACGGAAATTACATTTTTTTGTGTATAGAATGAACTCAACAACAGAAGAGAATCAACGAAATGATAAAAAAGAAAGAAATTTCATCTGAACTCGCACACATCTTCATGATAGGTGTTCTGCAATCGATCCTGCTGGACTAAATGATCACACAACAAACACCACTCACTCACTCACTAAATTATGTTAAGTAAACATTTATAGCTCTCAATGGCTACCCAAGCAGTTTCTATCACATGCACCGCCATGCAATCACTCATTTCCTTAAAAAATACACTTAGGTAAGCGAGAACATCCCCTGCACAGATGAGCCACACAATTCCTCGTTCCATCACCACAAGGTTCCTCCCAACAGCATCACACCCTCGTCTCGTACATGCCCGCACCTCAGAATTACCAAACGAAATTACCATATATCTTGGCCCTCTCATCCTAGCACCTCTTCCCCTTCTTCATAGCCCAACATTTTCCTTCCTGCACCCCAACTCATCTCCAAGCAGCAATATTCTGGCGCTTACTTTATTCGCATTAACTCACTCACTCAAGCAGTATTATCGTAGCTCGCCACCCACCGTCCCACACTCACTATATAAACACAACCGACTTCTCCCATATACAGTTCAAAAGTTTCCATCCAACACATAGAGGCGCATCGTTTTGGGTGGCGGCGCTTGAAAGAATGGAGTGACAATGGTCGCCGGCACTTTCAATACCTCACCGCGAAACAATGCAACCATGGGAATGCACCACCTCCCCTGATGGTCCGCCTGACGACCTTCCCTCAAGTAAAAAATGCTTCTCCATCCTCTGCTAACCACCCCTTCCCCTCCCACTGTCCACGCAAGAACCACACTCACCCTTTCTCGAAAATGCGCCTTCACTACCTCCTTGTCTTCCCTCTTTTATCTTCCGCCTCGACCACCTCACAGCCTGCATACCCAGAAGAAAATTACTTCCACCTTTCCTCCTTTCATCCATCTCCCTCTTCTGCTCACTCACATAAGAATATCAAGCCCCACTCTTACCTCCCTTCTTCTCACATCCTCTCCTTGCTACATTGAAAAGCCTTACGCTGAAAAATTTACCACCCGCAAAGTAGCTGTGTGACGAGACTGAGCAAGCCTCTAGATTCTAGAATCTGAAGGAATGATAAAGCAGTTATGAAAAGAATTGACAGCTCTTATTTTCTAGTCTGAGAGCGAGGTAACTTTTGCAAAGGGAACAGAGCAAGATAGAAGGTTAAGGGAGTTCATAGGCGAAGAAGCACGTAAACTACTTATGGTAAGGGCTGATCGGAGCGCCATCTTCTGGTAGGTTATTGTTTTGTTATTTCCTTAAGGCAGGAAGACTTTTTATTTTTGTCCCTTACTTGGATTACGTCTCAAGGTTTGCGTTCCTTGATAACGTTGCTGTCAGAAAGTCCTCTCTCTTTCAGCCAGAGCAGTGCAGCCTTCCCGGTGACATGACCATTTATTTCGTGTACTAGACAAAGAGTGAGAGGCTTACAGGCACTGATATCGGCTCGACCACATTCCTCCAATCACTCACCTCCCGTTGCGTGCTCTATCCTTTTACGTTCACTGTTTGTTTTCAGAATGATGCGTGTTTACAACGAAGCAGATGATGGAAACGTAACTGTTGCGGGAGCGAAGAGACTAATCTTTCCCTACTTGAAGCTTAAAAGGAAATCAATGATGTAATGAACCTTGGCAGCACCAAACAACAAAGCGTCGGGAAAACACGTTTGACCTTTTACAAGACAACTTTAGGTGTATTTTGGGTGCATTTTGATTTATATTACGAGCGACGGATATATAATAAATATCACGTAGTAGGCCTACACCTGAAAGAATCTGTAGCTTTCTCGTGTATGCTCGTCTAAATCTTTCTCGTTTCTACATAAATAGGGACCAGAATTGAGATGCTTGTGTGGTGCATCACGATGTTTCATTTGTGCTTCAACGAGTGTCAACGGGTGAGCCAATCAAAAGAGATAAATGTGTGTTATGATGGTATTAAATTAGGTCACGAACTTCTGGTGTGTTGATTATTATGTCTTCTCGCGGTTATATTGCGCTATACAACCAGACCTCTTTCTTATCAGGACGAGGCCAACTTATTCCTGTTACCCTTTCCTAATTGAGTTATGAAAACCCTAGCCTAAACTAACATAATGTAACTAATAAATGTCAATGAATCCAAGTGAGAGGATATCAGTGACATTGATAACTGGAAATCAGTATGTGAAGCCGGTAACCCTACACTGAGCACACGGGAAAACAGCGGCCTGGTGTTCTTATCTAATCCATATCTTCCAGCAGTACGGCTTCAACATATCGAAGTGATGCCAGAAGAAAAGATAATTAGAAGAAGAATATTATTAGACATTTTCTGGATAGTTTTATAGATGAAATCAAGAACTATTGCATGGGGCTCCCTGCCTACGCCTCCATCACTCCGTGGATAAAATTATATAAATAAATCTTAAATTTCATATCCACAAATTTTTTTTTTAAATCTGTTGAAAAGTACTTTTTACCTCCTATGCATTAATCCTTTCAGCTCTGTACGTCATAATAATTATAATTATAATAATAATATTAGTAGTAATAGCCAACAGTAATTAAAAAATATAAGAGAAAAGTTTTATAAATAAATCGTAGATTTAATATCAACTAATAAAATGTGTAACCTGTTGAGAGGTACTTTTTACCTCTCAGACATTAATCCTTTAAGTTTTGTAGGTCATCATGATAATAATAACACTAATAATAATAATAATAATAATAATAATAATAATAATAATAATAATAATAATAATAATAATAATGATAATGATAATGATAATAATAATAATAATGATAATAATAATAATAATAATAATAATAATAGCCAACTGTAATTGCGAAACACAAGAGAAAAACAGCCTACGTAGTGGCTTAACAATAACGAAATCAACCCAAACATGAACTATCACATCCACAGAGACCAACTAAATCTTTGCCAAAAACCAACCAAGGTACTTAATAAATGAATAGATAAATAAATGAATTAATAAGTGAATAAATGAATACAACAACTCACAAAGGGATCCAAAAATTGCGCAGCCACAAATACATTATACACACACACATACATAACAAAGCACATACATACATACATAATACACACGCGTATGTTAATGCTTACAAAAACACGTTACAGCTTCACAATTGAGGGTAAACGAGGAGAGAATAATGGGAGGCTGGCAGAGGCTTGTCCTGCTAACTCTGTTCTAACTCCCTGCTTTCATCTCTCTGTCTCTCTGTCTCTCTCTCGCTCTGTCTCTCTCTGTCTCTCTCTGGCTCTCTCGCGCGCTCTCGCGCGCTCTCGCTCTGTCTCTGTCTCTGTCTCTGTCTCTCTCTCTCTCTCTCTCTCTCTCTCTCTCTCTCTCTCTCTCTCTCTCTCATCTGCTCATGCGATGGTATTAATGATTTCCAAGACTTTTTCTTCATTTCTCGACATCAAATCATCCTTGGTCAGCGACTTTCGTACCCACGACCAAGAAGATACGACAAGGAACATGAAGATTGATTTATTATGTTATAACCGTATGGTCTATAATGGTTACTCTATGCCATTGTGTTCCATGGTGATCGTATTCAAGCTTGATGTTTACCTTCTTATCCTGTATTGTCTGCTTACTTTGAGAGGCAACCCAGTTTTATTATTGTGATGTATTGGAATAGATTATAAGTGGAGCAAAATCAACATGTATATCTTCTTCAAGAGAGAGGTGAATGTCTTGCAGATGACAGATCAATCCACCGGAGACATTGATAGCCGGAAGCTTATTTGTATGGTTCCCTCCAGTCAGCTTACCAATAATGCTGAGATGTAGGTTTAGGAAGATGTGGTCACGACCAACTGTAGTTGAGATCAATAAATTGGAAGGAATGTTTGGATCAACTGAATCTTATGATCAATACGATAAGTCTGTAGTAGTGTTTGCTGATCAGAGAAGCCGAATGATTTAACAAGGAAGATGAAAGGTGACTCTTTCCTTTGATTAGTGTTGACAATAATAATATGTGTGTTCATTAGCTTCTTCAAATACTCCATGATCAAATAAAGACATGTAAGTGCTTTGATTATGACGTTGCGTTAAAAAAGTTCAATTATCCTGGAAAGAAAAGAAAAAGAAAACTGGCACACCTCTTCTTCCTCCTATACGACATTTTTTCCTCTGCCTCGTGAAATAAAAAAAAATATTTCGGTCAGATTTTGTGAGGATCCTTCAAAAGCGACAATAATCCACAACGACGCTTTTTCTTGTATTTTTCACCACGAATTGATGGTTCTCCGTCCTCCCCCTTCTGTGTGTGTGTGTGTGTGTGTGTGTGTGTGTGTGTGTGTGTGTGTGTGTGTGTGTGTGTGCGTGTGCGTGTGTGCGTGTACGTGTGCGTGTGCGTGTGCGTGTGTGTGTGTGTGTGTGTGTGTGTCTGTGTGTGTGTGTGTGTGTGTGTGTGTGTGTGTGTGTGTGTGTGTGTGTGTGTGTGTGTGTGTGTGTGTGTGTGTGTGTGTGTGTGTGTGTGTGTGTGTGTGTGTGTATGAGAAAGAGAAAGAGAGGGATAAACTGGTCTACAAATAATTACACACAGTTCTCTTTACCTCACCAGCGAAACGTTCCTAGTAATTCGTACTCTTAGAGATAAAACGCAATATCGTAGTTTCCAGAGAGACTATTGAGTTCTGAAATGAAGAGAGAACGTTTCTGGAATGGTTGCAATTTCCTTCGTTTCGCTTTAGATTGCCTAAGAAAGATTAGTCAGTGATTGAGCTTGTGTCTTATTTTTCCAGTGCCCAACCAGCAACTTAATGAATGATCTGAAGCAATTCGCCACACCATAAGACTAAGGAAGAAATATTTTTATCCTAATTTTTGACTCGTCCTCTTATTACTATTACAGTTATATGTAAAATCACAGCTCCCTTTTTTCATTCATTCTCCTTATTCATGTTGTGTAACGTTATACTGTATTCTGTTGCCGCCTTTTTATTTTGCATCCATTATTTTTCTTGAACCTTTTCTTAATCTATTTCTTCGTTTTAATTCTAATTAAGTGAATCAGATTAAGGAATTCTAGTACTCATTGTTTTTTTTAAATCTTTTATAACGTTCTTTCACTCCCATCGTGTTACTTTTCTTGTAAACTATTCTT
>JAXIVD010011496.1:0-11253 GCA_036785275.1 Cancer borealis
TCTCTCTCTCTCTCTCTCTCTCTCTCTCTGCTCCTCTCTCTGTTGTGTGGTAATGATATATGATCGACCAAGTGACAAGCAGCAGTGGTGGTGGTGGTGGTGGTGTGATAGTGATGGTGATGATGCTGATGATGGTGATAAGAAGAAGGTGGAGGAGCAAGAGGAGGAGGAGGAGGAGGAGGAGGAGGAGGAGGAGGAGGAGGAGGAGGAGGAGGAGGAGGAGGAGGAGGAGGAACACATAGGAACACATAGGAAGAACAAACAGCAACAGGCCTACTGGCCCTTACGATGCTGTTTGTGATAGAGACTAGACACACTATCTAATCTGGGGTGAAGGATACAGGATAGTAAGGGTGAAGGGTTCCCACCAGCCACGACTGGCAGGAGAGGAAGGCCAACCATGCAATATAAATATAAATAAATAAATAAATGCGTGAATTAGATTAGACTAGACTATTACTACTGTCACTAACACTACTTCCTGGCAAGCGATGTCAGGCCCATAGCGACGTCCTTCCGAATCGAGATTTTGTAATTACAGTACATAGAAGGAACTTGCTCAAAGTTTACTACGTTGACGAATAGTGTTTTAGTTGCGGATTGGCTTCTAAATATTTGTCCAGTCTATTTTTTAATGTATTAATTGTTTTACTGTCGACGACATTGGCGGGCAGGGAGTTCCAGGAGGAGGAGGAGGAGAAGGAGGAGGAGGAGGAGTGATAATGATATATATGGCCAACGATGCTCCATAGAAGGTATAATTGAGATAATAAGGTTTTATGAAACATTGAATCAGTTGTTTTAAGATAAATTAATATCCTTTTCATGTATAATGTATAATATCTTTTACATAGCTTAATACATTTGTCTAATTTAATTGATTTGTACAATATATACTTTCAATCACATTATACATACATTAGACTCCTTCCTCTCTTATACAGTATTCAATATATGATTTGGTAAATATTTTCATTGTGTAAAAATAAATCCCATTAATCTGAGTCGGATCATCTGCCACGATAATTGGTGAGGACAAACAGTGTTTTGTAAAGTATAAATTTTACGATTATTATTATTGTTATTATTATTATTATTATTATTGTTATATTATTATATTATTATTATTATTATTATTATTATATTATTATTATTATTATTATTGTTATTATTATTAATATTACTATTATTATTGTCATTATCATTATTATTATTGCTATTGATAGTGTTATTACACACACACACACACACACACACACACACACACACACACACACACACACACACACACACACACACACACACATGAGGATGCACGTCAAAATTAGAGTAAAAATATAAAAAATATACCAATCTATTTATACTGAGAGAGAGAGAGAGAGAGAGAGAGAGAGAGAGAGAGAGAGAGAGAGAGAGAGAGAGAGAGAGAGAGAGAGAGAGAGAGAGAGAGAGAGAGAGAGAGAGAGAGAGAGAGAGAGAGTACAAACAGAGAGGATGAGGTTTAGAAGAGGACAGGAGTACGTTACTAAGAGCACAGAGGAACCTTGAAGCAGCAGGTAACACAAAGATCACCTGCTTTAGTATGCACTCTACTTTACAGATCCTCAACTCTAGCACGTAGGAAGGACAAAAAAAGTGAGGAGGCTCTTCCACTCTCAACAGGACAAGGAGTAGAAGGAGGAGCAAGAGTGGAGGGAGTGGGAGTTTGGTAGACGGAGAGGGGGAGAGGGCATCTGGGTCTGGTGTGGGAGTAATTGTTGGAGGGGGCGTTGCTCCTTGAGGCAGTCGCTGGAGGGTGAGAAGGCAAGCAGACAGGCAAGCAGACAGGCAAGCAGGCAGGCAGGTAAACAGGTAGGTAGGTATTTGTGTGTTGGGAGAGCGGGAAGGAGGAGAGACGGGAGGGAGGGAGGGAGGGACAAGTGGAGCAGGAAAACTCAAGTCAGTCTCGGGGGTAATAAGTGAGATAAAAATAGATGTAAGATAACAATCATATCATAATTTTTAGATTGCACGAGTTGTTTAATTGATTTTTTCTTAATTTGTTTGTTTTTTTTCGTTGTGAATTTGTAACGGTATGAATATAATTACACCCTAACAAACTTTCACACATACAAACACAAACAAAAAAAGGAGAGAAAAAAAAAGAAAAACGAAGAGAAAAAAATAACAATTAAAGATACGTAAAAAAAAAAGTAAATAAATCGGTGCCAACAGGTGAGTTTTCTTTTAGCTTCATTATTACAGGTAAGAAAAATATGAACAAAAATGATAAAAAAAAAAAAAATTGCACACTACCTGGTAACACTTTCAAGGTGAGAGAGAGAGAGAGAGAGAGAGAGAGAGAGAGAGAGAGAGAGAGAGAGAGAGAGAGAGAGAGAGAGAGAGAGAGAGAGAGAGAGAGAGAGAGAGAGAGAGAGAGAGAGAGAGAGAGAGAGAGAGAGAGAGAGAGAGAGAGAGAGAGTGATTCTGCCATTGTGCATCGAGGAAGTGGTCGCCTGCTCTTTTATTTTTTTCCTCACTCTTCCTCTTTATCCTCTTTTTTTTCTTTCCACTTTTTTTTTTACTTTTTTTTCCTTTTCCACCGGACAAGAGACTGGTTAGTTTCCTTTACTTCCTGGTACAACGACTTTCATACGTATAGTGGAATGCAACACCTTCCATAGACTTATTTGTTTTTGATCCTCCATCCTCTATACACACCCATACCCACACCCACACACACACACACACAGACACACACACACACACACACACACACACACACACACACACGAGGATGCAGGTCAGGTTGAGGTCGAAATCTTTTTTTTTAATATATGTGTATTCGTTTATTTATACTGGAAAGTCCACCGTGTGTGTGTTGCTGGTTCCATAAAATAAATTCAAGCTGGAATGAAATACGAAAGCCGAGATTAATTTGCATAATATTTATCGAATGGTTTCTATTTATTTACTTACTTATTGACTTATTTATTTTTTTAATCTATTTGTGTGTCTATCTATCTATCTATCTATCATTCTATCCACTTATCTGTTCATCTATCTATCAAATCTACACCTACATATCTATTCATCTATCCATCTATTGCCTTATATACCTCGTTATACAACTCTATATTTATCTATCTATATATATTTATATATCTATCTGTCTACCTACCCATTATCTATATATGTATTTATTTTTCTATCTATCTATCTATCTATTGTAAAAGGATGAAACACTCCTCTATTTCCGAGTGTCGTTGGATTGATACACGGAAAAATACAGAACTTTCATCATCCTTGAAAAAAGAATTTATATATATACGTGCACGTACGGCAATGACTGGCTGCACGTGCGTTGGCGTGGCTGTAGCGATGCAACCCTTCATTATGTAATACAAAAGATAACCAACTAATTAATAATAGATGTTTTGCCTAAAGAGTCAAAGTGTTTCTGTCTGTCTTCATCTTTCTTCACCAATTTTACCCACATCCCCCAAAAAATATATAGAACAAAAAAAATATCTAAGGAAAAATATTAAAAAAAAAAACACTTCCTTTGAAATATTTGAAAAATAGTTCCATAAAAACTGAGAAGTGTTTCCTTCCACTGATCAAGAAGAAGAAAAGAAAAATTAATGTGGATGCGATTCAGTCGGGTAATTTTCGTCGCGGTGAGGTGGAGGAGGAAAAAAATGTATTGTCCTTCACTAGTTGTTTCCCAGCAGCGGCAGGACGTCACGCTCCACCAGGCGATCACGTAAACAACAAGGCCCAACGAGGCTCCCTTCCTCCCTTCCTCCCTCACCCCCTCCCTCCCTCAGTTACTTGACGGGGTAATGAAAAAAAAAAGGTAAAAAAAAATGTAGTGAAAAAATGTATAATGCGGAACTCCGTCGTCTGATTAGTGTGTGTGTGTGTGTGTGTGTGTGTGTGTGTGTGTGTGTGTGTGTGTGTGTGTGTGTGTGTGTGTGTGTGTGTGCGTGTGTGTGTGTGTGTGTGTGTGTGTGTGTGTGTGTGTGTGTGTGTGTGTGTGTGTGTGTGTGTGTGTGTGTGATGATGAATGATGACTTTGTGATGATAAGATACATGTCGCTCTATTGACACCAACTCACCATCACGTCATCACCACGTCATCATCTTTTGACTCACATCATCCGTCACTTCATCACCTCTTCCTTGCCATCACGGCACCACCACATCAACACTTTTAACGGTACCTATTATCACGTCACCACACCCACCCCCTCTTCATCACCACCACATCATCACCACCTCTCATTGCCTTCGTCTTGGGAGGAAGAACAACATCACGAAGAGGTGAACTGTGACATTCTTGGGGATGCGTGTTCTGTGTAGCCCTTGAACATGACCGCCCGTGTACGTGTGTGTGTGCGCGTGTGTGTGTTTGCGTGTGTATTAACCCCCCCCCCACACACACACACACTGTCAAGGCCACTCCAGTTACTCGCCACACTGTCGTAAGTTTCCCCTCATCACAGGCTGACAGAGAGCAGCGACCACCACCACCACCACTCTTACCCTCATCCCATCCCCCTAGCGTCCCCTCACTACCTCCACCCATGCCCCAAAGCCCTACCCCATTCCCCTCTCCTTAGCCCTCTCCTCCTCCCCCAACCCCTTTCGCTCCCATGACCTTCACTCCTACTTGAGGACTGAAAGGCTTTGGGGACAGATTTAGTTTCTGTCTTTTTTATATCTACTTTTTCTTTCTTTTTTATATCTGTTTCACTCTGTATTCCTGCTTCGGTGTATCAGGTTGTCAGTTCTTGCGTCATTAGTGATCAGATTACAGTGGAAAGGCGCTGTCTGTTGTAATAGTTGTTGGCAGTTAATGTGTGATAATGATTTACTTATGATGATGATGGTGATGATGGTGAGGATGATGATAGTGATGGTGATAGTAGTAGTAGTAGTAGTAGTAGTAGTAGTAGTAGTAGTAGTAGTAGTAGTAGTAGTAGTAGTAGTAGTAGTAGTAGTAGTAGTAGTAATGATGATGATAATAATAATAATAATAATAATAATAATAATAATAATAATAATAATAATAATAATAATAATAATAATAATAATAATAATCCGAAGAAGCAGAAGAAATAGAAGAAAAAAAAGAAGCAAGAAACCAGAAGAAGAATTCAGCCCCTCATCATTATTTTTATTCATCGCAAACCATTAGCATTCCACACAGAACACGAAAACTATTCTAGGCATCCAGGCGGCGGCAGCTCAACACATCCAAGGGGGAACGGCTTGGTAAAAACGACCTCCCTGTGACCTCGCTAAGCCAAAACCACAGAGGATGTTGACCAGACAATGCACAGACACATATAATAACTATTTTCATGACCAAACGAATCCAAACATTATTACACCTTACACCTCCGATTAGAAATATCCATCCTTATGACACGAAAAAAAGGATAAGGATATATTTTTTTCCTATAAGAGAGAATGTCATGATGAGCTAGTGACAGGAGTGATTAGATTACTTATGGGAAAACACGGGAAGATTAGGTTTAGAATGACACCACAATCGGATCCTCTCACTACGGTGTTTGACTCTGTATGGCTGTCACTCCTCCCACACATTCCTAACCGTCTGCAAGGAGCTCATCAACGCCACCACACCCACGGATGCCTGTCATTAAATGTGTCACGGGAGAGCAGATGACAGCGAGGTGCAGTCTGCTGGAGAACGTATATTACATGCAACTATTTAACTTGATTATGAGAGGAGCAGAAAGGCAGAAAGAAATCACTGTTCCTGCTTCGTTTAGGGAACACTATATACGTCCGGAGAAGTATTCTGAATAATGATAATGATAATAATAGTAATAATAATGATGATAATAATGATAATAATAATAATAATAAAGAAAATAATAATAATAATGGTAATAATAATAATGCACACTGTCTAGTCGGCTATCCACTGCCTGATTTCCAAATGCTAGCTTGTTCTTATCATTTGTTAAGTTACTGTCCTTTATTCCAATGTCCTCTTCATTTTTCACCAAAAACCTAATAGTACACCGACAGATTCTGCTCACTCATGCCTGCCTTCCCTCCCTGTCTGTGGTGGGGAGGCGGTGCTGGTGCTGGTGTGCTCTTTGGATAAGGTTTATAATTTTTTGCACGAGTGGAATCTGTGCGTAGCTAAGCGTGATTGTGGGTGAATCCAGTTATGGTGTTTCTCAGGTGTGATACAGAGGAATGAGTGACTGATGTGGATTGTATACACGAAGGAGGGAGAGAAGGGAGGCAGAAAGCCTCAGTCATTAAAGGTTCTTTAAGTGTTGTAATATCGAGACACATGGTTCGAAAACAATAACTTATATCAAGTTTCTCAGAGTCCACTTTTACCATACAGTACATGACGAAATGGAGTGTTGTTCATTGTAATTTATATCACTATTTTATCTTTATTACCATTATTATTTCTAATGTTGAAGGTCACTGGATTGGTGACATTTAACTATTGTCTTACTCATCAAGCAACGTTTTATAGAGATAACCTTAAAACGGACGCCGGTTATCAGCTACACATCCTCTAGTTAATTTTACTAAATGACACCTGTTTGGTTAGTGGTAATACTTTTATTACATTATGTTTTATTGTACTTACACTATGTAAAATGAATAACCACTGTTTTAGTGGAAAAAATAAAGTTATTATAGTTATTATTATTATTAGTTTTGTATCCTGTCCTTGCACATACTGTACTGTATTGTACGTCATTCTTAAAGTGGCACGCTGCAACTAGTGGCCTGGCCTGTCCCTGGCACACATATCTCACTATAGGACATACATTTAGGAAAGCTATAGTTATGACGAAGACAATGATGATGATGATGATGATGATGATGATGATGATGATGATGATGATGATGATGATGATGATGATGATGATGATGATGATGATGATGATGATGACCATGCCTACCGTGGCTTTCAAATTCAGTTATAATTACCACCACACCAATCTGACAACTATAATTTCACAATCTCGTATACGTGATTCTGTCTGAACACCCATATAATCTATACCAGAGGTTCTCAAGCTACATGCACTACTCCTAATGATACTGTACGTGATTTTTAAGGGATATACCGTCACAATTAGACAACGTGTAGTACTGCTAAGTGATGAAGTGATGCCAATATCAATACTTCTTTCTCACATAGCGTTATTTATCACCATTAGCTTCTTCACTGATTACCCAATTAACACATAGTTCAGAAGTTCGCCGCCAGATGGCAGGACAGTCACCAAGGTAGTTCAAAAGTTAGCTGATAGAGGGCGTTGTTACACTCAGTAAACCAGAAGTCAGTTGGATAACATTCACAGTCTGGAAGGTTACTTATACACTCGTCAGATGTCTCTCACTCTCACTCTCTCACTCTCTCTCTCTCTCTCTCTCTCTCTCTCTCTCTCTCTCTCTCCACAAACACACAAACACACACACACACACACACACACACACATACACATCTCCATTACCCATCCTCCCACGCACAATACTCAGGAGGAAGTGGATTCAAACCCTGCAATTACATAAAGAAAAATAACTGCCATTTCTGTTTCCGCGGACAATTTTTCATGCGTACAACTGTGTCTTCCTGCTTGGAGTTCGATAACCTGGCAGGTGTACTACTACTACTACTACTACTACTACTACTACTACTACTACTACTATTACTACTATTATTACTATTACTACTACTACTACTACTACTACTACTACTACTACTACTACTACTACTACTTTATATTAGGCTCATCATCTAGGATACCTGTGGCCTTAGCTATAACTGATTCATTAACTGCAAATACTCAAACTTGACGAGCCTACTAACGATGATGATGATGAAGAGGAGGAGGAGCAGAAGGAGGAGGAAGAGGAGGAAGGGAAGAGGAGAAAGAGTAAATTCTAAAATCTATTTTCTTACTGTATAACATATTTTGTAATGTTCTTATGTTTTCCTGCCACTTGGCATGTGTGGGAAAAAACAAGTTATATATCGTAGTAGTAGTAGTAGTAGTAGTAGTAGTAGTAGTAGTAGTAGTAGTAGTTGTAGTAGTAGTAGTAGTAGTAGTAGTAGTGGTAGTAATTGTGATAGTAATGATACTCGTTGGAAGAAGAGGCAAAGGAAATGTGGTCAGTGATGAGGGGAGGGAGAGGGAGAGGGAGGAGAGTAGGAGAAGGAGAAGGAGGAGGAGGGAGAGGAAGGAGACGGAGGGAGGGAGGGGGGGAGGGAGGGACACCTGTTGAGAACCGGAAGTGATGTAAGAAGCAACAGACTCTGCTATTCTTTCTCTTTTACCGACCAACCTTCCTTCCTTCCTTCCTTCCTTCCTTCCTTCCTTCCCTCTCTCTCTCTCTCTCTCTCTCTCTCTATCTCTCTCTCTCTCTCTCTCTCTCTCTCTCTCTCTCTCTCTCTCTCTCTCTCTCTCTCTCTCTCTCTCTCTCTCTCTCTCTCTCTCTCTCTCTCTCTCTCTCTCTCTCTTTCATTCATCTGCGGAATGAATGGAGTAAAACTAAAAGGTCGAGGCAGTTCGTTCCATGTTTATTATAACGTTCGGTGACATTACAGCCGCTGCTAATGTGCTTTCACACTGACATTCCCTCCACAGCTAAAACCACTACCTGTTTTCATGTTAGCCTTCCCCTCTCCCCTTAAACACACACACACACACACACACACACACACACACACACACACACACACACACACACACACACACACACACACACACACACACACACACACACACACACACACACTTTCCTACGTATCGCCTGAGAGAACCAGACTAACGTTTTTTATTTCTCTCTCCGTGGAAATAATAAATAATCATAAAAAGTGAAAATAGAAGTAAATAATCACATGTAATGATGAGAAAAAACATGGAACTGAGTGATAAACCCGTGAGTTTGTGAGGTTCAGGAGAGTTATTATGCTAAATCAACTTAATGTACACTTTTAAGTTGTTTTGAGTTAGGTTGTAAAAATGTTATAGTGATTCAACAAATTTACATTGCGAGTATTTCTGTGAGCGATGAAGGAAGGAAGACATGTTCGTTAGTACGTTCACCAGCAGCACCAAGACACTAGCGGCTCCTATCCCCTGCAGGCTGCCGGTGTGTTTGTGGTCAGGACTTGGAGGTGCAAGTGTTGCCTATGTGCATGACCGTCACGGGGAAAGCGGCGTCTGTGTACACACCTTTGTATAAACTTCAAGGTTCCATTCACTTAACACCAATGACGGTTAAAATCACACGAGTTTAAGTGTTGATCTTTTTCTTTAACCCCTTTAACCCTAAGGAAATTTTTTTTTCTGTCCAAGTTATACTGAAACTTTGTCCTGGAGTTCTCTTTTCCAACCTCATTAAATATAATTCCTTTCGAGACCATCCATGGAAAGTCGAAATTTTACTTTCTCAGCATTGAAAATTTTTGGAGGAAAGGGAAATGTGTAATAAAATTCAATTGATAAGAACAAATAGTCAGATATACGAGACGCTTCAACATAGACACATTATTAACCAAACATGTTACAGCTGTATTAATTGCCGTTTGAGTGGCAATATCTGCACGAAAGGCCTATATTTGAATATAATATACACACACACACACACACACACACACACACACACACACACACACACACACACACACACACACACACACACACACACACACACACACACACGTCGCAATCACCCTCATTCCATGAAATGTTGACATAGCAACCGCGTGCGTGGCTAGTTTTAATTGAGAACGGACCACCATTTGGACTAAAAGGTTTGCCGCCCGTCTGTCTGATTGCCTGTCCATCTGTCTGCCTGTCTGTCTGTCTGTCTGATTACCCGTCTATATGTCTATCTATATGACTATCTGTTTATCTGTTGGCCTGTCTCTTTGTTTGCCTGTCTTATCATTTCTTTTCTGTTTGGGTCTATCTGTGTGTGTGTGTGTGTGTGTGTGTGTGTGTGTGTGTGTGTGTGTGTGTGTGTGTGTGTGTGTGTGTGTGTGTGTGTGTGTGTGTGTGTGTGTGTGTGTGTGTGTGTGTGTGTGTGTGTGTGTATTTTTTTCCATTCTCTTTTTTTCTTTTCATCTTATTTTCTCTCCCACTATTTGTGTATTTGACTGTTCATGCCTCTGCTTCTCTGTCTGTATTTCTGTTAATCTGTCTGTCTGTTTTTCTGTCGGTTTGTCATTCTGTCTGTCTCTCTGTCTATTTATTTATCTATCTAACTATCTATTTTTCTATCTATATGTCTATTCGTTTCTCTCTCTCTCTCTCTCTCTCTCTCTCTCTCTCTCTCTCTCTCTCTCTCTCTCTCTCTCTCTCTCTCTCTCTCTCTCTCTCTCCTCTCTCTCTCTCTCTCTCTCTCTCTCTCTCTCTCTCTCTCTCTCTCTCTCTCTCTCCTCTCTCTCTCTCTCTCTCTCTCTCTCTCTCTCTCTCTCTCTCTCTCTCTCTCTACGTTACTCGACCTGACTCCCTCGTTCGGACAACACAGCTTTACGCCATCTATAAATAACTTGACCTCAGGTGCGCAGCTTCACCTTTGGAGAAGAGCTGGCAGTGACCTGAATTATTGACCCCGCACCACGCCCACTCTTATCTTCTGC
Organism: Cancer borealis; assembly: GCA_036785275.1. Lineage (NCBI taxonomy): Eukaryota > Metazoa > Arthropoda > Malacostraca > Decapoda > Cancridae > Cancer > Cancer borealis. The sequence continues at coordinate 10,646 of JAXIVD010011496.1, forward strand.
CACCCCCCCTCCCCCTTCATCCTTGGTGTCCGTGGCTGCTGCTAAGAGTTGCTCCTCGTGTATAGTAAGTTGATGTTAAATGTATAGAGCAGTGATTTTCAACCGGTGTGCCGCGGCACACTAGTGTGCCGTGAAGCATCCGTGGGTGTGCCGCGGGTGTCTTAGTAGGGTTGATCCTCCTTCAAGGAAGGGTCGTGGGACAGGGTTTCCAGTATTTTTTTCCAGAAATTGTATTAGACACATTTTGAAATTATGTCTTAAACTCTTATTTTTCAACACTACAATAAATAAATGTATTGTTCATTAAAGGCCCAATTGGCAGTCTCTCCTGGATTCAGTCGTGTAGAACCGCCAATCTCCACTACCCTGCAGTAATGCGCATGCGCGAGGATCCTTAAATTCTGATGGTGTGCCTCGATCATTTTATTGCCTAGCTAAATGTGCCGTGAGATGAAAAAGGTTGAAAATCACTGGTATAGAGAGTCAACAATAGGTATTAAGATGGCATGGTGTACGTAGTTAAAGGAAGGCAGGAGGGAGGGAGGATCGATACCACTGACGCATTAATATATTTTCACTGTGACAGCATGGTATTCCGCTAAGAGCCT
>JAXIVD010011497.1:5000-11252 GCA_036785275.1 Cancer borealis
CTCTCTCTCTCTCTCTCTCTCTCTCTCTCTCTCTCTCTCTCTCTCTCTCTCTCTCTCTCTCTCTCTCTCTCTCTCTCTCTCTCTCTTGTCCACCCTTCTTTTCAATTTTCATTTTACCATTTCTGTTTCACTTGTATATCTCTTTCTGTTTATCCTGGCGGCCATCTCCTGCCCTGCTCCTCCCTCCTCCTCTTACTCCTTCTCTTCCTGCCTGACACGCGTAACAAGGGCCAGGAGGCGGGAGATGCCGTGGAGATAGGTCAGTCACATCCACCTGTTGAATGCCACACTGAAGACGTCGAGGCTGGCTGTCTTTCTCTCTCTCTCTCTCTCTCTCTCTCTCTCTCTCTCTCTCTCTCTCTCTTTTTTTTTCTTTTCTCTCGCTTTCTCTCTTTTTCTCTTTTTTCTTCCTCCTTTTCCTTTTAGTTATCGTGCTTCTTTGTTTGTATTGTTTTCTCATTCTTGATTCATTTTAATTCATGTTTTTTTTCTTCTTTCTTTTCCATTGTTCTTGTGATTTGTTGTTGTTTCTTGTACCTCCTTCTCCTAAATGAGTTCTCAGTGATTGATTTAGGCGCACATAACCGCTCCACGCCCTTCTTCAGTGTGTGGCACCACTAAGGCTCCACTGAGGGCGGCGTGCAGATCACTTAGGCAATGTAATTAGTTTTGAGTCTTGAGTTGCAATGTTATGTCGGAAAATTGATTGTTCTGCATGAAGGATGAATGTTCGTTCTGCAGGGAAGACAAGGGTTCCAAAATGGTTCAGGAGTTGATTAACACAGAGGGGAAGGTTCTGCAGGTAGAGAAATATTTCTGCAAAGAGTGAGATGGTTTTGTAGGAATTTTTTATTTGTGGAGGAATGGCGGGAGTTTACAGGGAGGAAAGTTTTATAGGGCGAGACGAAATTTTACGGGGCATATATTCAACTTGGCCCCACTGCAATATTTCACGTTGTCCGCGGCGGCTATTAAAAACATAGAAAGTATTCCTAAAACTTTGAGAAACCATTTGCATTGCGCGAGTGTATTATTCTATCATTCACGTCTGTTTACTTTGCAAAGCGAGACTCAACATTTGTTTTTGTTAACTTGATTCTGGATGCGAATAAAATCCTACATGGGATGTCCTGCAGCGAGGCCGTGTGTGTGTGTGTGTGTGTCTGTGTGTGTGTGTGTGTGTGTGTGTGTGTGTGTGTGTGTGTGTGGAACAATTGTTATGGCCGTGTTGTTGTGGCTGTAAGGATTTATTTTATGAAACCAATGCATGTAACCTAGGTGGGAAATACTTTGTTTTTACGACTCTGGCCTTGGTTTGAGTGCTAATGTAATCATGATGGGAGTTATGTTGCTATGTTTATATTGAGCGTTTGAGGGAAAAATAATGATGTGGAAAAGACCTGGTGTTGTGTCCAGTGCAGGTGTGACGTCTCCTCCTCCTTCTTCTCCTCCTCTTCCTCCTCCTCCTCTTCCTCCTCCTCCTCCTCTTCCTCTTCCTTCCCCTCCTCCACACTTTTACTACTAACTTGGACGAGGGTATAGATTGGGAGGAGTAGGCTTCTCATTTTTTTTATGTTCCTACACACAAACACTGAAAACTTTTAAAACTTGTAGAACTATGGACTATTAAGGCGGGCAACCTCATTATATCCATCTTCCTCCTTCTCCTCCTCCTCCTCCTCCTCCTCCTCTTCCTCTTCCCTTATTCCACTTTCCTCTTTCCCCCTCCACTTCCATATCCTCCTCTCCTCTCTCTCCTTTATCCTTCTCTTCTTCCTCCTCCTCCTCTCTCCTCCTCCTCCTCTCTCCTCCTCCTTTTCCTATTCATCCTTTACTACTCTTTCCTCTTTCCTTCTTCACGTCCATATCCTCCTCTTTCTCTCTTGTTTATTCTCCTCTTTCTCTCTTCTTCCTCTTTCTCTCTTCTTCCTCTTTCTCCTCCTCCTTCTCCTCTTCCTCCTCCTTCTGCTGCTGCTGCTGTTCCTGAGTTACGTTCCCTGGGTAATGGAATTGTAGAGGTGGGAAGGTTTTGGTCTCGAGACAATAAGTTGGTGAGGAGGACCTTCGTGACCCCAACTTGTGCTGGTCGGCTGGAAAAATTGATCTTTGCTATATTGCATTTATTTTCTTTTCGTTTTCGTGTTGCCTGTATTTACGTTACGGTTCTGTGTGGGTTGGAATATACTGTTGGATGAAGGAGGTAGGAGGTAGGAGGAGGAGAGAAAATGATGGCGAAAGAGTGAGTTAAGTGAGGGTAGGTAGGGTTGGTAGTTTAATTAATTGCATTCCAGGTAAGGTAAGGACAGGTGAGGAGGAGGGAGAGTGGCAGGGAGGGCGATAGGGAGCAGGGTGATAGGGTGAGGGTAGGGAAGGTTGAAAGGGGAGATTCAAGAGACAAGGAAGAGAGTTATAGGTAGTTAGGGAGGAAGAGAATGCCACGGCTTTTTTTTTTTTTTTTATATCTTAGAAAGGTAATTATTGTGGTTATAGTTTCATTGGGTAATATTTCATGGAGGGTAAGTTGTTTTGTTGATCATACTGCAGGTTTGATAAATAGATAAATAGAGAAAGATAAAGTACAAAAAAATATCATCTTTCTATTTCTTCCTTCCCTCTTATTTCTTCTTCCTGCTTCTCTTCCTTCGTTCATTCCACCTTGCAGTCTTTCTCCTTTGCTCTTTCCTTGCGTGGCGCCCTCTACTACTTCTCTCTCTCTCTCTCTCTCTCTCTCTCTCTCTCTCTCTCTCTCTCTCTCTCTCTCTCTCTCTCTCTCTCTCTCTCTCTCTCAAGTATTCATAATGCGTCGAGACAGGACATTTTGCAAGACGTAAAAAGAGATTAGAAATGGTGAAAAAATGTGCCACTGGAAAGGTCTTAAAGAAACATTAATTGCTGTGGATTGTTAAGTCTATTTAGAGAGAATATGCTTGTGTTTCCTTCTTTCTGTTTTTCTTTTTTTCCCTTCTTTATATTTTTGCTCCTTTCTTCTTATTATTCATTCCTCCATCTCGTTTTTTTCCTCTCTTTCTTACCTTCTATTCTTTTTTTCTCTTTCATAATTTCTTCCTTGCTTGCTTGCTTATTTTTTTTGTATTTCTTTCCTTCACATCTCTTTAATTCGTCCTTGATTCCCTTCTTTCCTTCTTTCCTCCCTTTCTTTCTCTCTTCTTTCCTTCCTTCTACCGTTTTCCTTCATCAATTTCTTCCTTTCTTCAGTCATTAACTTTTATACCACTCTCACCTCCTTCACATTTCACCTCTAACTCTGTCTTTCCTCACTCCTCTCTTCCACTCACTCATCACTCTTGCCTTCATTCACTTAACTCATCCACCTTTACTTCAGGGATTCTTGCTCATTATCATTCGTCTTAAGCTTCCAGTGACTCTTAAGTGCCATTGTTCAGCCCTAATGTAAGTAAATGTACACTCATGGATACTCCTAATAGTCATCAGTTACACGTGGAGAGGCTCTGCTAACACTGTGAGAGAGTTTTCAGCACACACACACACACACACACACGCACACACGCACACGCACACGCACACACACACACACACACACACACACACACACACACACACACACACACACACACACCTTCCCTCCCTCCTCAAGGTCAGTGGTTGGCTTACCTGCTGCTGCACTTCAATATAAATAGTCCACCCACTGATATCACATGAATAATTTTCTCGCTGCCTCGAAACACACTTACCAGGAACCAAGTTATGAATCACTGCAACGGGGAATCAATACCACTATCACTGTGTCACTATTGATCCTAGGCTGAGTATCTTTTTTTTTTTTTTACCTCACTGTCGGTTGGAGTAGTTCTGGGTACATGCGTAATATTATGATGAGTAATGTAATATCATCAAGGTCTGTTGGGTTGTCGGTTGGTCAGTCAGTCGGTCAGTTAGTCGGTGAGTCAGTCGGTGAGTCGGTCGGTCGGTGCCTCTGAACTGCCTGCGTGTCTGTGTTATTGATTTTCCTCAAGAGCGTCATTTCTTGGCTTGAGGTTCATTCAGTGTTGGTTCATGCTGCAGTCTGTGGTTGTTTCTTTTATATAGGTGTTAGGTTAGATTATATATATATTTTTAACCTATCAAATTTTTTTGTATTAGCAAGAAAGTTGTTATTCGTATTCCGTCTTGTTATACTTATTTTTCCACAAAGTTTTTATTTTATTGGCCAAACACTCTTTGTTAGTGTTTATTATTGTTGTCGTAGTAGTTGTTCCTCACATTGGTGGGTGTTTTTATTGCTTCATAACAAAATCCATTTGTATCACTTTATCTTTTTTATATCGACTAGAAACCCTTTGTCTATACCACACGTAGATATTTTTTGTTTGTCTGTTTGGAAATAAGTTTGTTTGATCAGATTTTCCCTTTTTTTTCTTCTTTGCTCCACTGACAAGAAATCTTCCTCGAACGCGATGCCTTCTTCTCGTATCGACAGGAAGATTCGTTTGCATCACACTGAATGATTACCTCTTTTAGTGCTGATAAGAAACTGTTTTTTTCCCATAACAATGCTTCCTTATTTATATAATGATCCGTAGTCCTTTATTTTTTCAAGTAGTTCCTTTTCTTATGTAGATACCAACACCATTTTATTTTGAGAGTGAGGATAGTGTATTCATATTGAGAATTGTTTTCATCTCCATCACACGGCGCCGCCCCTGACACAGCCCCTTTAATGGCAAGCGTCACCTAATGGACAAAGTGTGGGCCGCACAGGAAGGAATGCGAGGTGGGTGTAAGGTCTCCGCTTCGCCACACCCTTCACACTTACATAGGCCGTGCTTCAACCTTCATTTACCCGTGGCACCCTCTACACAAGCATGGCACTGGTTATGTTGTGGGAGGCGTGCATGGCTGATCGTTGATTGGTCTTGGTATCGCCATTGGAATCACTATTTCAGGATTTCTACCTTTTCTTAACTCCCACATCATTGCTGCAGATCACATGCACTTATGTCCTTGTTGTCATCGTGTTTACCTAGTTGTCCGTCATTTCAGCAAGGAGGGAACAGGAGGGGCTTAAGTTACTTCCCTGAGGGGCGTCTATTGCAGGGTGACGCTTTGTTCTCCATTAGGGAAGCCTTGTCTTGCCTCACCAGCCCTTGTCAAGCAGCGGCCCGCCATTAGCACGAGCTGGTGGCCACTAACCTGGACCTGGTCATAGGCTTTGTGGGAGATTGATATGATGAAACTTGTTGGTTCGCTGTTATCACGGGAATTATTGTTTATAGGTCGAAGCGAATCAGTCCGGATTTGTCTCGGATGATATAGGGATTATATGGATTACTCACAGATTGATTAGAGCAAATTTGATTCCTGTGATATGTAATTTTGTGTGTTGATTTCAGAGCGGCGGGCAAAGGTTATAATGGTCACTGATAACCAGGAGCTGCAGTCAAAAGTGTGCGTTGGCTAAACGGTGTGACCCATGAGCGACATTTTGCTATTTAACGCGTGGAAAAATGTGAATCTTGTTGGTGCAGTGCGTCCATCCCCTTGAAGAAACCTGCTCCTCAAGTATTCGGAAAGTTAAATATTTTGTCACTTAAGGAGAAAATCAATTTGCGCTAAAACTAACTTTCATTTCGTGCTGATTATTTTGTCGCTAATGCCTGCTTGATTTGCGTCGAAGGTCTCTGTCGCCCACAATTGCAAAGGAAAGTTTGGTAACCGAGTTTTTTTTGCATAATGTCACTGTTTGCGCTGATGTGTCCGTCATCACTAATCTGTCAAGCTGTTTCTCACTTGAGCGGAGTTGTTAATAGATTCAGGAAGGCTTTAGGTTGTTTGATATGTATTTGAAAGCATTTCCCACCATTATGTTATCTCTTTGTGGGTTCAATTATAATTTTTTTTTCTCTCTCTCTCTCTTTCTCTCCTCATATATCACCTTGTCATTAACCCTTTATCATAATGTTTACCTCATCTACTCAAGAAGAGAGAGAGAGAGAGAGAGAGAGAGAGAGAGAGAGAGAGAGAGAGAGAGAGAGAGAGAGAGAGAGAAGAGAGAGAGAGAGAGAGAGAGAGAGAGAGAGAGAGTCAAATATGAGTGACATTTCTCTTGTTTACTCCTACACAGCGTTGTTTGACTGCGTGTTTCGTGTTCCTCTGGGAAGGATTAGTAAGGTTTTGTCTTGTCTTCACTGTGTCAGAACATTTTATGTATGAAATGAACTCTTTTCTATTTGTGAATCATCCCTATTCTCTCTCTTTCTCTTTCTCTCTCTC
>JAXIVD010011498.1:0-11245 GCA_036785275.1 Cancer borealis
CAGTTATTAGCTCCGTCTTCTCAGCTGAGCCTCCAATCAGCTTCCTCTTTTCCCGGAAGTAATGACCGAGGAAGCCATCTAAATCTCGTGGCTCATTTTCTTTGAGAAGATCCAAGGCAATCTGAAATTGAACACGAGAAATACGTGAATGATCATTGCATGGAAAATAAAGTCATTGTATTATATTTGCGTTTTATTTTGCATCTCGTAATATTCATCATTGAAATTTACAACCCTAATCACTTTCGACAATACGTTTCGAGCCTGAAAAAATATATATAGAGAGAAAAAATACATTTACTGCAATTCATATATTCAAAACTACGACCATATTTTTTTTATTGTAATCTATGGAATTTAGTTATGGCAGTGATCAAAAGAGGAGGACGGGCAGGAATGCGGCTCATTTATCAGTTGAATCAGTTACATTGATACACAAATAACAAGGTTGCGGAGGAAAGACAAACAAAGACGGACCTATATATATAACGTTTATGCAATTCATGTGATATAATTAATACACTCAAGCGGGAAATATCAAGAATAGACTAATATTATTCACTAATACTCATTCCACAATTACGCACGAAACTAATTAAGAGATTCATTAAGAAAAACAAATGTATAACAACTAATTTTTTTCTATTTTACTTAAAGAACCTGACAATGAAGAGGCTATTCTGATGATACTTATTATATTCCTCCTCCTCCTCCTCCTCCTCCTCCTTCCTCCTCCTCCTCCTCCTCCTCCTCCTCCTCTCCGACACAAATTGACCTTTCGGTATTGTGGCAACGTGATGGCACACAGGTATTAATCAAGAATAATACACACACACACACACACACACACACACACACACACACACACACACACACACACACACACACACACACACACACACACACACACACACACACACACACACACACACACACACACACACACACTCACATACATTATTAACTCCAGTCCAACAAAGCGCGCTAAGAAGCCTTCAATCCTCACTGTTTCAAGGCAACACCTTTGGATTCATGCCAGGAGTCTCATTGGTGGTGGTGGTGGTGGTGGTGGTGGTGGTGGTGGTGGTGGTGGTGGTGGTGGTGGTGGGTTGAACAATATGATGATAATTCCATATAAATTTTCGCTTCCTTTTTTTCCATTCGTCTTTTGATTCTTATATGAAAGTCGGATATTTTTTTTTTCCCTATAAAAGAAAAATTCGAATATGATTGTATTAACCAACAAAAGTTTACCTCATTTGATCGTAATTAATTAAATCATTTTTGTTTGTTGCTTCCTCCTTTCTTCTTACTTAAATATTTTCCTTTCGTGTTCCTGTTTTCCTTCTTCATCCCTTCCTTTTTATCTTTTTATTTCCTGGTTGTTGTTGTTTTTTTTTGCTATTTCCCTAACCTACCGCTATTCTTAACTTTTTCTATACTTTCTCATTTCCTCTTCATCAGAACTTCTTTATTCCTCTTCTTATTCTTTTTTCTTTGCATTGTGTCTCCTTTCCAATCCTTTCCAATCCTTTCCTTCCATTCCTATCTATCCTTTACCTTCTTCCTGTTCCCTTCCATTGTAAATCATCTTTTTATTCTTCCTTTCCTACCAATTCCCTCTACGTTGTAACTCCAATTTCTCACAATTCTTTCCTTGTTACTGGCTCTCCATTATCATTCTCCACCCTTCCCATTTCTCTTCCGCTGTTTTTCATTCCTTCTTTTCCACCATCATTCACTATTTACTCCTTCTTAACCTACTTCTCCCTCACCTTCCTTTCCTATATATTAGTTCTAAATCCTCTCCACTCTCATTCTTATTCTTCATAACTTATTCATCGTTATTATCTATTTATTTTATCCCTTTTCTTTTGGTATTCCTTCCATCCTATCATTCTCATTCTTCCTTTTCTTCTCTCTCTCCTCCTCCTCCTCCTCCACTTCATCTTCCTTGCTACACCGTCTTTTCCTCCTCCACCTCTTCCTGATGCAACCTCCACCTTTTCTTTTATGCCTCTGTCGGATCCGCTGCCTGTGTTTTCCAGGAAAGAATCACATTTGTCGGGTCGCACAGGTCCTCGCCGCCCAAGGGAATATCACCATTTTTAGACGGAATGAACCAGCTTAAGCTCAGTCTGCTCTAATTTGCATACGAGATTAAGCATGTAGCGGGGGGAGTTAAAAGCACACACACACACACACACACACACACACACACACACACACACACACACACACACACACACACACACACACACACACATACACACTAAGGTATGTGTGTGTGTGTGTGTGTGTGTGTGTGTGTGTGTGTGTGTGTGTGTGTGTGTGTGTGTGTGTGTGTGTGTGTGTGTGTGTGTGTGTGTGTGTGTGTGTATGGAAATTAGTAAACAGGATTTCTATCACCACCTCGTTATCATGAGTAGTTTCCGTAAACTTAATTACCCGTTGCAGTATTAGGGATGTGTCACTCTGCCTACAAATGACCTTAAATGTCAAATGGATGTTTTGTTGAAATGCTAATCTCATTCCATACCTCTCTCTCTCTCTCTCTCTCTCTCTCTCTCTCTCTCTCTCTCTCTCTCTCTCTCTCTCTCTCTCTCTCTCTCTCTCTCTCTCTCTCTCTCTCTCTCTCTCTCTCTCTCTCTCTCTCTCTCTCTCTCTCTCTCTCTCTCTCTCTCTCTCTCTCTCTCTCTCTCTCTCTCTCTCTCTCTCTCTCTCTCTCTCTCTCTCTCTCTCTCTCAAGGTAGGAGATTAGTCCCAAAAGGAGGAGAAAGCCGCTCATTTCTACCTATTTTTCACAAGGGAACTGAGACCATATTGTTGTTCACTAGATTGCAGCAGCCGACGGTCTGAGAATTAGGGGACTTGGTGGAAAAGACCTGAGGGAAGGGAGTGGTGAGGAAGGAAGGAAGGGAAGTGATAGAGGAGGGAGGCAGATTTGGAGTACGTGGTAAGGAAGAGGAGGAAGGGAGAGAGGGAGGGAGAGAGGGAGGGAAGGAGGTAGTTGAAGAGGCAGGCAGAAGCTGAAAGAACTGGTTGAGGGAGAAAGGAAGGAAGGAAGGGAGGGAGATGATGGAGGAGGAAGGGATGGTGTGAATGAGTCGTGGAAGAGGGAAGGATGAGTCAGTATATAGATATAGGACGGTGGTGGATCAGTAGAATAAATTGATTATAAATGATGGAAGACAGAAGACATTGGAAAAGAAAACACCTATGTATGTAGATGTGGAGCTAATTAGTAGGAAAGAGGGCCGTCAGGTAAGGTAACGAGGATAAGCGATAGAGGAGAAAGGAAAATGACAAAAGGTGTAGAGAGACAGAGGCGGAGGTCATAGAGAAAAACAGGAAAGTAGTGAATTACGCAAGTTAAAGGAGGGTGAAGACACGTAGAGGGAATGACATTTAGGTTCTTAAAAGGTTATCCTACATGTGAGTTTTTCAGTTTTTTTTTTCGGAAGCCAAAGTTGTAGTGCTGTTGTTGCTGTTGTTGATGTTGCTGTTGTTGTTGTTATTGCTGCTAATATTTTTGTTGTTGCTGCTGCTGCTGTTGTTGTTTTCGTTAATGCACATTGGCCATTGCTGTTATTGAAAGTGATGCTGCTTGTTATTGATGGTGGTAAAGGTAATTATGACTGTTCTGTTGTTATTGTGGTGGTAGTGCTGTTATTAGAAAGAATAACAGTGACGGTAGAGGTGCAGCAGACAATAGGTGATGTAATCATTATGCAATTATAAATCCCATATATTGCATTGGAATGTCGCATATACAAACACAATCCTTGCAGCATACCACTTGTGCAAAAGTTAATGTCAACTCTTTTGCAACACATCAAAATATCTACAACAACTAAACTCCTGAGATCAACAAAGCAAGCACATAATTACTCATAGGAAGTGTGACAGAAGGAGGCAGGAGATGGTCAAACTAGACACCCACCCTGCCACTCCACACACCAACAGACATGACTACATAACACAACAGGGGGAACAGTGATGTTTCCTCAAGTTCCAAAGATTGTAATTAAGTTCGGACAGCACCAGGTGTCAGGGAAGTTAGTTTGTGTACACACTCACTCTGTACGTAACGTTGTGAACCTACTTCAGCTGTACCTGGCGTGTGAGGCAACGGTAGGGCGCTACAACCAAACTGTCCAATATTGATAATTAACGCTATGTACTCGGAAAAGAAGCAGAAAAATAAGAATTACAAAAACAAGAACAAGAGAAAGGATCAAGGAGAAAAATAACAAAAACAACAGCAACAACATTTAGAAGAAGAAAAGAGGGTGTTGGCAACTTAATTATTCCAGTAACAGCTTAGATAAGGGCAGCAGGAGGAGAGTGTGGCGGTGGTGTTCGTAGAAGACTTGTTGTTGTTGTTGTTGTTCGGGTTGGTGGTGATGGTGATGATAGTGGTGGTGGTGGTGGTGGTGGTGGTGGTGGTGGTGGTGGTGGTGGTGGTGGTGGTGGTGGTGGTGGTGGTGGTGAAGATAATGAACTATGCAGTATTGCCTAAAGAAGCGTTTTTCCGTTTGGTTAGAGACATCAAAATAAAAACCTTGCTAACAAATTATTCATCAATTATGTCGCTTCCACTGCAATGGGTTAGTCATTATGCCTATGAATATTTAATTTTATTCGTGAAAAGTTGCTGAAATCCATCAATCAACACTTGTGAACTATTTTTGATGCACTTTTAGAGTACTAATTTCACCATGTGCTTCAATCAAGTTATTTCCAATTAATGTGCCAACAGCTGCTCCTCACTAATTAAACGACTAAACGGAGCAACACATTTATCTATTTATATGATTAATATATTTATTTACCTATCTATGTATTTTTTAACATTCATTGCTGTTGATGTCACTGCAGCCAGAACCATGAACTGTGTATGGATGAATGGTGAAGCGAATTAGTGATCTGAGGCTTGGTTATACACACACGCGCCCACACACACATGCACACACACACACACACACACACACACACACACACACACACACACACACACACACACACACACACACACACACACACACACACACACACGAAGGTAATGTGAGATATATATGTATGTGTAAATGAGAGAGAGTGAGAGTGGGGATTATTTACTGATTGATTTACCTCCTTATATTTGTCTTCACGCAAAAATGAATTATGCCTCACTTTTATTTGTGTGTTCATCAATTTCTTGGTCATTATTCGTCAATTTTTTATTTATTCTTATTACCGTTCCTCCGTTTTCTTCTCCGCCGTGCCGTGTGCCGTGTGCCGTGTGCCGTGTGCCGGGTGCCGGGGTGTGGTCGGCGGAGGTCAACACACCGGCTATCGATCGGTGTGTTGAGCCTCACGCCGCGGTTCTCCTTGACATATAAAAAAATATAAAAAAGAAAGGTAGGCTGATTTATGGATCACGTGCTTCAACACCCTTAACTAGCACTCTATACCTACTGAAAATATCTTGAACTTAATAAGAACGTAATATGCATACCAACTAAATGACTAAGACCTTATTTAATGTTTAAGTTTAAGAGAATATACTTAAATTATATGAATCTATACACATATATAAACGATCATAAGTTCTAGACCTTCTAAGCTGACATTAACAGTTTGAGCAATACAAGTTACCTGATCAATTATAAGTGTGTCTTAGGTGTGCTACTTAGGTTGTTTTTGTTCAACTTTGTAATGGTTTGTCTTGATGGTGTTTGTAATGTCGTTCGTGCCAGTAAAACAAACTGTTAAATAATGGAACAAGGGAGGAAGTTGGTGAGCTTTTCCAGACACATAATAAAAATATATTAGAATAAAAACGAGAAAATGTTAAATCCACTTCACGAATTAGAAGAGATGATAACGGGAAAAAGGCCAGAGCAGGACAACGGCGTTGCTTCATCTTTAAAGCAAAAGCAAAGCAAGGTTGGAGGAGGACGGGAAAGAGAAGTGTTAGTGGTAACAGCAACAGTAGTAGTAGTAAAAAGAGCAGGAGCAGGAGCAGGAGAAGAAGATGCACAGACAGCAGCAGCAGCAGCAGAGGCAGCAACTAAACACGAGGTGGGGAAAGCAGCAGGTGGGCGGCGCGTTGAGAGACATTAGTTAATCAGGCGGGAGTTAATTTGCACGGCGGCGAAGGTAAACACACCGCGTACGTTCTGCTGCGTACTGCAAGGCTAGGCTGCTGCTGCTGCTGCTGCTGCTGCTGCTGCTGCTTCCTACTAATGGTTGCTGCTGGTGACTCATGATGATGCTGGTGGTGATTGTGATGGATAACGTGATGGTGTTGTTACCGCCGCTGCCTCTGTTACGGCGAGGCAATGCTGCATGTATTTTCCATGACCCCTCCCCTCCTCCCTTCTTTCTTTCCTGTTTTTTTTTCCAGTTTAATTTCTTTAATACAGAAATAGAGATGAATCAATGTATTTGTAACTGAAAAAATATTCCTGTTTCACTATTTAAAGATCAAAAAGAGGTTTGTTTAATGAAGTTCAGCTTTGATATATGTTGGCCTTTTCATGTATTACTCATCGTTTAAGGGAACACACTGACTAACTTCATTTGATTTTTTGCAGAGCCAGACCATAACACACACACTAGAATAAAACGTTAATCAGGAGCTCTACTCTTTGACACTACTGTTAGCAAGCTGCTTCCGGGTGTCTCTTACTGTTTATATTCTTTCCTCAAACTGCTTATGGAAATGAAGACGGGACGAAGTTAGGAGGAATAAAAACTGCTCATTATCATCACTTTTAAGCAGTGTTAATGAATGAAAACGAAAAGGTACAAACATGACGTGGCAGGGTTCGGATTCTTCGTATGAACGAATTCATAATGAAGGAAAGAAGACGGAAAAAGAGGAAGTGGAGAACATGATACCATCTATTAGAACTGTGGCTGCAGTGATTTGTGGCGTTGTTGTTCTTTCTGGCATTCCTCCTATTTTATTGTACCTTTCTTTGTAGTGGTTAAGTCTCTCTCACTGTAGTGTAGTAGCTCTATTGTGTGTGTGTTTGTTTTAAGTACCGTTTTCACCTCCCGTTTCCCTTGTGGTGAGGTTATGTAAGTGTTTCTGCTGACACTGTTTCTGTTTGGCATTGGTGTGGTCGCTCTGTGGTAGCACTTTTGGGGACGAAACGAGATGCGAGGGTTAGCCAGGCTGTTTACCCGGCCATCCGTGACCTCGCTAATCAGGCATGCAAATGAGGTGCAGCTGAGGGCCAGTTTTGCCTGTACCGAATAGACTCACCTTAACCCAGCCACGCAGCCCCTGCTCTACACCTCCCACAAACAGAGACAAACCCATCACCAACACTGCCAGTTTCCCATCCTTTCCAGTCCCCTGAATCCATGGTGTCTAGTCCACCACACAAACCTCACTTAGTCTTAATACCACTGTTACGTTCAGCTCACTCTAACCTTGCCACTGAATCACCTTCCCCTTCCATTCTATAAATCACCGTTTCAACCCGTATAGCCCCTGGAAGCCGTACACACGTTAAAAACCTTCCATTTCGATTCTTACCCAACTTGCAAAATCCTTAAGAAATGCACCTGTAAGCGAGGAAGGAAGGAAAGTCTTTAGTTTATAGTTGTTCGTTTGGTTTGTGTTTCATAACTGCCTTCAGCGATCAGACTCAGGCATTGAAGCAAAGTGTTTTCCATGAGTGACTATCGTGCAGACTGTCACAAAGGGTATCAAGTGGTGTCGCCCGTCAGCTTTGTATTACGACCTTGAAGCCGACTGACTGCCTCACTGTTCTATGGAATGTGTTCTTGTATAAAGATGAGATTTATCTTATTCACCCAATGTTACAACATAACACAAGTATTCTTTCAACTTGAAATTCAAAAAGTATCCTCCAGCCGAGTCGTCTTCCCACTTGACACAACATAGTTCACAATTCAACACTTGATTCAGCGTCACAATGCCTGTTTTTCATCATACAACACTACATTTTGTAACTAGATGGCAAATGAGAACATCTTATTGCAGCCAGAAAGGTAAAATCATTTAATTAACTGGAGGAAATTAAATAAAAACTGATAAAAATATATGAAACCTGAAATCGATTTGATTCACATTCGGAACGAAGCGAAACCAACAACACGAGAGTCCTCGAGTTGTTTCTTTATTGACTTCAACTCACCGAAAAAGAGAAAAGTTTTTACTTGTGAAATCTTAATTACAGGAGACACGTAGGTCCCGGAGGGCAAGGAATATCTCTCCCACGACCCCACCGTCTTTCCTTCCTTCCTTCTTTCCTCCTACGATTGCAGGGAAAACACGAGGCTCATTTTATTACGAGCTGCACTCAAACAACTCTGTTTGAGGAAACGAAAATTAACATACAATGGCACAGCACCAAGGGTATTGATTCCCATCACTCTCCTTCGATTCTCGGCGCCCACCACGACACAGGAAGCCTACCAAAAATGACTTACTGTACCTGTGTCCCTTTCTTTGCCACCTACAGGACCAAAGCTATGTGGGAGGCGGCAGTGAAATGAGCACCACCCGTCTGCTGGTGAACGTGACACGTGAGCACAACGGAACGAGGGTGGGATGCAAGGCCACCAACCCCACGCGGCCGGAATCACCGCGCACCAACACCACAACGCTCACCGTCCATTGTAAGTCACCTGCCTGTTCAACCACCTGGATAGACAGTGAATGAGTGAGTGTGAATATCCGATTTAAATAATTCATTAAATAATGACTGAGGTGATGTATGAATGGCTAGGAAAAGGCTGATCAATAAGTGAGAGCGAGCGAGGGATTACGTGATTGAAAATTTGATTAGTCAGTGCGATAAACAATCGCTAATGTTCTGGATGGATTGGTGAGGCAGCCAATCAATTACAGACTTCAACCGCCGTCTTTACATATTGATACCTATAAAACCGTACGTATTCTTCCAGCAACGATCAGAAGCTTGCATTCCGACAGATATGTATTCCTTACTTCCTGTAGAGATCCGTTTGTGCTCAGATAAGGTTAGGTTTAGGATTGTGTTAAGTTATACAATGAAGTTTTATTTCAGAAAGCACATCCGAATTATTTTTTCAATATTTATCGTTCTGGTATTCATATACAAATCATCTGTGAAGTTCTTTTCTTCTTACATTCACTTTTTGAAGTCTATATAACACAAAGAAAGCGTCTGTCCTTTCCCAAGCACCAAGTCTGAAACAAACATGATGGTATTCAGCATGTTCACAATTTCTCGGTGGTGTAAACTATGGCGTGTGTTGAAATAGACTCAAAACACATAGACCAAGTTGACAGTTCAATAATTCTGGACTGAGAGCATCGTTCCACTCACTGTCCTTCACCATGTCCTCCAACAAGGTTCACTGGTCACCTTCCAACAGCAATAAAAAGGTAATTTTGCTATAAAGACAGCTATAAAAGTTTTTTTATGAAGTTATTAACGTCTTAATGCATTCCACAAAATTCAGACAGAAATTTGTTTTCTAAATTATAAGAGAGAATTGTACAAGTTACAATATATACAGAAAATACACTTAACAAAGTAAAAGTAAAATTGGTTATAGAAATAATAAAATAACGTAAATATTTTCGTATCAAAATCATTTATTGCAATAAACTTAATCCCATCCAAGAAGCAATTTTATGTTCATGACAAAGGTAGTAAAAAATACATTATGTCCCTAGATACGACTGGAAATTCTTCATGAAACTATCTTTAAAGCCAAAACCAAATATTAAGAGACTATGTTTGAAATTGAGTGGCTGGAGAAATTCAGGCTGACATTGAATTGTGTTCAAATTCAATTATTTCGTCGATAGCACGTATGCGGAAAGGTGGAAGGTAACGGTAAAGAGTATGGAAAACAACGCTAGCCATAACATTTAGAATGGCAGGAGTAAGTATTCTGTATCTTGCGAGCACTTTTTCCAGTTTTTTCTTCTTTAAAAATATATCACCAGCAAGGAAAAAAAGACATAACAAGCGTCATTAACTATATAAAATAAGCACTAATAATGAAAGATACCAGATATCACGCAGAAAAGTAACACTGATAAATTGAAGAAACACGAACCATTTCCTGTAATTCAACGCTACGTAACATTATCAATTAAAATAAACACTAATAAAAAGTAACATTTATATCATATTTATTACCATCACCACCACCATCACCACCACCACCACCACCACCACCACCACCACCACCACCATCACCACCACCACCACCATCACCACCACCACCACCACCACCACCACCACCACCACCACCACCACCACCACCACCACCACTCTGACTCCCTGCCTGCACCCCTCCTCCATACAGATCCCCCTCGAGTGACTGCCACGCTGGGCCTCAACGTCGACCCATCACGCCTCAAGGTGGGCGATGACCTCTACTTTGACTGCATCGTGTCTGCCAACCCACACGCCTCCCCCATCACCTGGTATCATGAGGTAAGTGTGTGCACGACTGGAGGTACACATACACACACATACACACACACACACACACACACACACACACACACACACACACATACACACACACACACACACACACACACACACACACACACACACACACACACACACACACACACATAGACACAATCCCATCAATATATAACACCTGTGCAATCACAATCCATCCATCTAATCTGCTTCCAGTGTCCAGCAAGGTAAGTCGAAGGGAATAATAGTCAGTCCTTTCACCACTTCCAGGAAAAACACTTAAGAGACAAAAAGGAGAATATTTTTTGACCTCTAAAGTCTCTATATACAAACAGGCTTATCGAGTGACATCATCATCATCATCATCAGCATCTCTGAATCCACTTCAGAACAATGGCCTCTCTCAACCTTCTTCATTCACCTTTATAAACTGCCTATCTGTTCCAGGTTACTCCAATAAAGCTTCTTATTATACATGTCCTTTTCATAATATTGTATTGTGTATCAAAAGCAGTCCATCCCATCCATATTCCTCTTCTGGGGAGAGAGAGAGAGAGAGAGAGAGAGAGAGAGAGAGAGAGAGAGAGAGAGAGAGAGAGAGAGAGAGAGAGAGAGAGAGAGAGAAGAGAGAGAGAGAGAGAGAGAGAGAGAGAGAGAGAGAGAGAGAGAGAGAGAGAGAGAGAGAGAGAGAGAGAGAGAGAGAGAGGGGGGCCGATGGGGGATACTTGGCAAAGTTAAGAAATTTAGCAATGCGGGAGATGTTATTACGAAAAGTGGACTCAGAGAAG